>SSNR01000079.1:1752310-1766239 GCA_006937965.1 Callopanchax toddi
AAAACTAAGAGAATCGCATGAAAGAGGCGAATAGGTCCCAGCTGGATGTCAGAGGCAGATTCAGAGAAGGACCTGACTCAGTGATAAGTGAATATGGTCCTATTTTCACACACACACACACACACACACACACACACACACACACACACACACACACACACACACACACACACACGAGCCATTTGTCATCCAGACTGGACTCTACTCCGAGAGGCCTTCACCTATCAGCACTATTTGTCGCTGTGTCACACGCTCGCGGATAAATCTTCCCCTCAAGGATCCTCGTTTAAATCCGCCCCCTATTACCGAAGGGTCCGGCCCTGTCATGATCACACCAGCTACACACTCACACACACACACACACACACACCTCTGACCCCTTCAGTTGTTTGTAATTAACCCCTCACCCACTGAATGTAACCTCAATTCCCTAATGGCGATAAATGAGCTCCACTGCGATCCCATTAGTGTCCGGAGTCGTGACGGCGGATTAGGAGGGACGTCGGTTTGATTTCAGCCTCTAGTTCCGGTAATTGTCTCCTGCTATTGACTCACTATTTTTTACGTTACACATATTAGTGTCCGCCTTTCCTTTGGTTACACTCTAGTTTCATTTTTTAACACAAATGAGAGTTTTTCGCTATAAATTTGGGCGACAGTGGATCAGAGGAAGAGTGTCTGGAAGTACTGAACTCCCAACTACATTTCAGGTCTCCCATAATTTAAGGCCAGTACATATAATTGTATTAAGCTAGTTCAAATATCCCTGTATGTATAGTCCTCAGTTTCGCACTCTATTAGACAAAAACACCATTTAAAGGAACGGTTGTGTGACGTTCTATCAGTTATTTATCTACAGTAATGGCCACACCCACTGGTGACATCACTCGAAGTGGGTGGAGTCTCTAGAAACAGGAAGTAGTCCTCTGACAGGAGATATGGTTTGTCATTCAAATTAGTGGCTAATTAAAACAATTCTTGCTCACAAATATCAAACCGATGCGTCAGAACGCTATGTAACTTTTTCGTAAGCCTCTACAATTTTCATGAAACTGTTTTAGTTTGTGTCTGAATTACTACGCTACCATACGCAGTAGCATAAATACAAGGAAGTAAACAAACGGCGTCATGCTAAAATGCAAACAGGTAAATCTAATTCATTAAAATGGGTTTTATCAGCTGATCTCACTAACCATGCATGACTTCTTCCTGTTTCTAGAGACTCCGCCCACTGTGTGATGTCATCAGCGGGCATAGTCCTTACTGTAGATAAATAAAGGATGGAACGTCACTGCAAAATGACCAAAATACCTCTCTAAAAAGCCATAAAAAAACAAAAATGATCAACTGAATTTGTGTGAGTTTGCTAAAAATGTTAAGAATTTTAACAAATCTATTTCCTGGAGTTAGACTGATTCTCACAGCTGTTAATTCACCAGACGGTGTGTTTTTGACTGGACACACGTCGATACCGCAGACGTCTTTTTACTGCGCGTTAAGATTAAAAGATCCATTTTTCTGCTAACAATAGTCATTTTTCCACTCTTTATTTCACATTAAATGGAAAAATATCTTCTTTTTAAAGCTGCCATGGTGATAAAAGCATCTTTCTTTTTTCTTTTTTTTTTATCCTGCATTTTACAGAAAACAATGAGCAAAAAGAAGCCAGGAATATATTCAGATATCTGGCAGAGCTCCAAAATGGTGCAAAAGCCCCAGAAAACAACAGAGGCTGTTTAACCAAATGAACAATAAGACATGAATCATCTATTGTGGCCGGTTCTAACAGGGCTGGAAAATGAATAAAATGCATCCACATGAAAAATTGGTTCAGATTCAGACGTAGGAGCTATGGCGGTGGACTGGGCCACCGATGGGTGAATCCCCCCCCCCAGTTCCTTTCAAACAAAAGACTCTCCATTAAAGGACGCCACACAGACGTCTTTTAGGTGTCTAAATGTGTTGTTGGTATCCAGGCGTGATCATAAAAATATACATTAATGATACATCTGGATTATAGAGTTAAACATTTCCTATCCTTATTTATTCATTTATATATTTTCAAAATAAAATAGGGCAGGATTTATTAAATATTAACAGACGTAGGTGAGTGTAAACCGTATTAAATTGGGTGTTTATTGTCTGTTTTTGCAGAGCCAGCAGGCTGCAAAGCACAAATGGAGGTTCCTGAAACCGCTTGGTATCTACTGCCATCTAGTGGCTGCAGGCAGAACGACATGCACATAATCTACTGCTGTTTTGTCCCTTTTTTTCTTAAATGTTTGGTTTTTTTAGTACGTCGCCACACAAGATTAAAATTTAGACATCACTACAGCATTCAAATGAACCAAAAGTGCAATTTGCAGCTGCATTTTTAGTTGTTTTAATACAAAAAGGTCCAATATTTTAAATGTACTAGTTTACATTTGACCTGATTGTTGATTATTGTCTTGTTAAGAGATTTTTTTAATCTTGAAAATATATTTAAATGACATTAGTTGTTGATTTAATACCTTTTTGCATTGATTGGGGCTACTTTTTTTTTATTATTCAACTTCGTAGAGTCTGTCAGTTAAATACATTTTTAAATACTAAAGTTTTATTCTTATTTAAACGTTACAAACTTTTGACCCTGCTTCTTTTACAACAAGCTGCAGCTCTATTACGCATACATTGTCGCAGTTTTTGTGATTTTTTTCCGTTTGATCATCAGAATGTTTCTTTTTTTTTCTCAGTTACCTGTTTAGTTGAGTTTTTGGCTGTGTACATTCACTAAATAGCATTTCAAACAACACTTGAACGCAGCATGAGTCAGTCTGGTGTCTGTAAATAAATCTATCAGGTTTTAACCCAGAATCTGAGCGGATGGACGACAACTTGGAGCTAGTTTTGACCAGAAATGTAATTTTACCATCATTAGCCTCCATAACACATTTTATTTGATTACACATATTTGTTCTCACTTATTTGATATATTCACTAATAAACGCACGGATCGACAACTGCAGCACGACTACAACGTTCAAAAATTATAAAATAGTACCATGAAAAAACAAGCTTCAATTTAGAGTCAGAAAATTACTTTACGATGAGTTGTTAGCGTTAGCATTCTGTCTGGATCAAGATAAACAGGCTACAAATAGCTTGTTTTGTTGTTTAATTGGACCAGTTACTACCAGAATAGTGATTTTTTTTTAACTAAAATTTTCTCATAACACATTTTCTAATCCTACGTAGTTCACTGGGAATTTGCTTTTGTTTGCCGCCCACTCAGTAACGACTCATCCCTGTATGTGTAGTCCTCAGTTTTGCAGTTTATTTTTCATACCTCCTCCTGTTGTTGTTGCCTGTTCCTGGTGTTCATTTTGTTGTTTAATCTGGATAGTCTGTCCCAGATTGTTTTCTTAAACCATTGTTTTTTTATCTGCCATAAAATAAAAGCCTAATTGGAATTGTTTTCCTGATTTCCATAATTAGGTTGAGGACAAACCAACTCACGGGGTGTTAATTTGTACTTTGGACGCCACTTTTTTTTCCCCCAATATTTTTATGATTGATTCACCTCATTAAAAAAGAAAAATAATCAACCAATTCATCATTTTAACAAAACAAGTCATTATTAGCTGAAGCTGTCTACTGTATGTGTCCACTGTTCAAGTTTGTGATGCAAGACACGGATTAATCTCCTCTCCTACATCAGAGAATAAATCACTTGTACCGTAATTAAAAGGAGGCGAGGTTCTAACTGACACGGGGTTTCATCTAAATTACAGGAAGGAATTCGTTCCATTAATTTCATCCAGTCTGCATTGACACATCTCAACTTAATCACACTTGTCATTCTTCTAGTGAGCGATCACAACAACTTGACAGACACATAATTTATTCCTGTGGGCACTTTGTGACTTTGGCATCCATGCATCGGTTTGTATGTAATGAATGAAATGTTAAGCATGGCGGTACACATGCGCATTAGTGGTTTGAGCTGATTTTCACTAATGGGGGTCACTCAGTTTGAAAGAACCTCAATTATACTTTGAAAAATAAAGCGCTTAAGTAAAGACTTACCAGAAATGGGGTCATTCAGGACTTGTTAGCATGTTTTAAATAATAAAAGCAAGAAAAAGATGGCTCCCAATCAAAATGGTCACGACTGTGTTAGCTCACTGTGTTAGCAACAGGCTAGCTGCCTCCAATTATAGCCCTTGAGTCACAATAGGTTCAGACCACTTAGAACAGCAACAAGCTAACTGCTAATAATTAGCACAGAAAAAAGAAGCTACAACAAAAACAAACTTACCCATTGTGCTAAAGTCCAGTCTGTTTCCACCGTGTAGCCATTCAGTTTGTTGGAAGTTCATTTTGCTTCTCTCAGGTAATAGCTTAATGCTAACTCGTTTGGAACAATTAAATGTGTTAGCTCACAGTGTTAGCAACAGGCTAGCTGCCTCCAAGTTCATCATTTCTGTTTGCCAGAGTTCAATGACTTGACTTTGATTCAATGTTATTTAGCAAAATAGTTTTCATCTACAGTAGGTTAGCATAAACATCAAAAGGACAGGTGTAATTCAGTCTTGAAGGGTGCAGTACCAGTTTTCACCACACAATCATTAAATGTCTTTTTTAAAGGGGGCGTGGCTTCACCTAGTCAACACATCAGGGTAAATTACTTATTAAAAAAATAATCAGAACAGGAATTTATTTATTTAGTCAAATGTTTAGATAGAAATAATAGGTCTGTAAAGCCCCAAACAGTCATAAATAATTAACAAAAACTGAACAGTTAATTGATTTATGTTTTTATATAATTAAAGTTTAACCCTTCAGTTAGCAGGTCAGCCACTTGGTAGATCACATTTTAGTTCCTATTTCATATTAAAGCAGTAAATTAAAGCACTAAACGTTACTGGGAGAAATTAATAAATTAAATATATTACAACAAAATTGGAGATATTATAGGAAATATAATATTATTATTTTTATCATTTTAAAAATGTATTATTATTTAATATTATTACCTTTCCTCTCCATGATATTATTAATTTAGATGACTTTACATTAAAATATAACCCAATTGCCCCAAATAAAAACAAAAAGCCAATATTTTTAAAAATTTCACACTTTTTGGTGTGGAAGTTGGAGTTTTATTTTGAAAGTCTTAATAGGAAACGTAGCGTTCGCCACGCCTCCTGAGCCGTTAGCCAATCACAGTGCAGCGGGCTCGTTCCCCACACGAGATCTCTTGTTTGACCACAACTCTGCAGTCGTCTGAGCGCAGGTGAGGAGTAAATGCGCTCTTTTTGCGTGTTTCCCGGTTTCTGCCGCATTATAGCCCGTTTTATCCTCGTGAAACTCAGAGGCGCCGGCTGCCGCTACGGAAGCCGCTCGGTTCCCCTCACAGCGGGGCTCTTATCTAACGACGTCTTCCACTGATAGGAACGTTATCACACAGACCGCTGTGAGGCTAACTTAGCATTAGCGACGCGGTTTGAGGCAAACCTGTCGAGATAAAAACAAACAACCGAACGTGGACGGTTTTAACGCTGAAACATCATCTGTTGTTCTGTTCCAGGGCGGGTCAGAAGGTAGTCCGGCTGACCCCCAAGGTGGTCTGGTCTGTAGAAGTGGGCTAAATTTAGACCGGAGCGGCTTTATGAGGCTAGCCTGAGAGGGTGAGGGGTTCAGGGAGCACATCAATTACTAATGTGTTCATTTAGTAGTTTAACCATCACAGACAGGGTTGGGATAAACTTTCCTCTCCATCATATTGACTCTTAATGCAGATCATGTTTTAAACTAGTATCTTGTTTTTGGAGAAAATTTCAATGAAACTCACTTTGGGTGGCGAGGGGTTTCAGTACAAATCGGTCCTATATGTTCAGGAATACACAAAATATTTATTTTGATGCGTTATTTGATTTTGTTTAGCATCAGTTTTAAATTTTCCCACCCTCTTGAGTCAATAAAGACAAATTTCCAGGACAAAAAACAGCTATGAAACAGTACAGATTAATATATGTGTGTAAATCTAAACGTTTCTGTTGTTTTTTTCAGTCAAATATTAAATATGATCAGGATTTAACCCTCTAAATGCCAGTTTGATTCAACGATGCTAATATTTATTGTGAAAAGATATTAAAATGTGTTGTTTTCCATAAAACACGTTTTATTTTCTGGCTGAATGAGATTTTAATCAGTCAGTTTGTCAAGTTATTGATGAATCTGATGCATCAAAGTTAATATTTTGAGGTTTTCTTGGCTGATTTATATCTTATATTTACTTAGAATGTTATTAAAAGTAAACTAGTCTTTATGCTTTTTTTAAATAAGGATATTAGCCTATTAAACTGACATTTAAGGAGTTTAAATCTTCAAATCGTTTTTGATCAGGACTGTAGTTGTTTAACAGATCTATGCAGAAAAATATATAATTGTAAAGATTTTATATTAGTTTTTTGTCAGGACATTGTTACCTGTGTTGACACAAGAGGAGTAATAAATTAAACCGATGCTTAAACATTGTTTAATAATTTTACCATTTTATTTTGTTATTATGTTAACTAAAATA
Organism: Callopanchax toddi; assembly: GCA_006937965.1. Taxonomy (NCBI): domain Eukaryota; kingdom Metazoa; phylum Chordata; class Actinopteri; order Cyprinodontiformes; family Nothobranchiidae; genus Callopanchax; species Callopanchax toddi. The sequence goes on from SSNR01000079.1 coordinate 1,758,879, forward strand.
TGAGTTCGTATTTATCGTCTATGTAATCTTATTGTTGTAAACTGAAGGGCTGTTTCTCTTGACAGGAGGGTGTATGATGTTGGTAGTGCAGCTAATGAAGAGTGCAGTGGTGGATGCTGGGAAACGGTCCCCTCACAGCGCAGAGCGAGCCGTCTCTTTGGTTTGTGGCGTCAACTCGTCGGCACGATTCTCTGGTTTTAGGAGAACTGATTCTCCACCGTGTGTTGATGGTGACCTCCCTAAAGTCCTCATCACTGGTTGGTTGGTTTATGAGCTGTTTTACTAGAACCTGTCTGACAACATGAAGGAGGCTAAACGATCTCAAAAAGCAACACATCTAAAGACTCAAGAACAACATCTAAAGATTCAATTGAGATTTCTGCTCTAGCCTGAAACATTTAAGTGACACAAAAGCAATATGTTTTCACAGCAGTGTACATTAAAAAAAACTTTACTGCTGCTGTAGTAAACTTTTTATTTTCTGTTTTTGTGACACAGGTGGACTCGGACAACTGGGAGTAGCACTAGCCAAACTGCTAAGGTAGTTTACAAAGAAAGGATGACAAGAAAACACATTTAAAGATCTGAGAACATTTTCTGTTCAGCCGTTATTAGTTGGCTTTATGTCTCAGGACATAAATTAAGACAAACATCTGTTTTTTTTACTATGTTTAGAAGTTAGCTTTATTGGTTACTTTGTCTGGAAGTGAACAAGCTGATGTTTGATCCTCAGGAGGCGGTTTGGGAAGAACAACGTGATCCTGTCCGACATCCGGAAACCTCCTGATCACGTCTACAACAGCGGTGTGTACGATGTTTAAAACCTACGCTGTAGATGTTTATGTCACTGGATTTAGTTTATAGGAAGGAAACAGACGTTTTAGTGATGTCTTCGTTAGGTACAACAGGGGTTTTATTTAGTTTCTCGCCTCACTCGGCTGTTTTTTTGATGATCCGGGATGCGGAGGAAGCATCCCAGGTAGAGATGTCTAGACCGTCCTCTCCGACTCCTCCGAGGCGTTCCCAGGCCAGCGTGTTTCCTGGGTCTCCTACAGACAGGACATCCCTGAAACACCTCTCCAGGGAGGCGTCCAGGAGACATCCTGACCAGATGAACCACCTTAACTGGCTCCTCTTAATGTGGAGGAGCAGCCACTCTACTCTGAGGCTCCTCACCCTATCCTTGTCCTTGTGTCTCATAGGATAAAAACATTCAACAAGCTGGTTTCAACTGTTCTGATGTCTAAAACCAGTCAACATTCAGGTCCACCGTTCCATGTCTGACTGGGTTCAGACCAGTGTCCTGTCCTCCACAGGTCCATTCATCTTCTCAGACGTCCTGGACTCTAAGAACCTCAGGGAGACCGTGGTCAACAACAACATCAGCTGGCTGGTTCACTACTCAGCAGTGCTGTCCGCTGTTGGAGAACGTAACGTCCCGCTGGCTAAAGAGGTCAACATCACAGGTGAGTCCTCTTAACGGGACATGGACAGGTTCATGTAGAGCTGGTGTACTTTAACGTACTTATGTTCAGCTTCCTTCACCTCGTAGGGTTCCATAACGTATTAGACATCGCCACCGAACATGGCCTGCGTGTGTTTGTCCCCAGCACCATCGGTGCCTTCGGCCCGTCCTCTCCCAGAGACCCCGCCCCCGAGCTGTGCGTGCAGAGACCGCGCACGATCTACGGTGTGTCCAAAGTTCACGCCGAGCTGATGGGAGAGGTGAGACAGCCAAGTTTCGGAACCTGTATTTGTTTATTTTAGTCTGATCTTCTCTTGTCTCTCAGTACTACCATCACAGGTATGGACTGGACTTCCGTTGTCTCAGGTATCCTGGGATCGTCTCAGCAGACTCTCAGCCTGGAGGAGGGACCACAGGTGAGACGTCTTAACGAGGAGCAGAAAAGAATGCACTGAACCGTTCTACTTTTAGACACCAGTGATGTAAAGCTTCGGCCCAGCCTTAAACCCGTTTCATTCCTTAGACTACGCCGTCCAGATCTTCCACTCGGCTGTGAAGACGGGTCAGTTCGAGTGCTACCTGCGTAGTGACACCCAGCTGCCCATGATGTACATCGGTACGTCGGCTCGTTAATTTGCGGTCATATAGTTCCGCGGACCGCGGATGACTTCTTTTTGTGTTTATCCAGACGACTGCGTCCGAGCTACTCTGGAGTTCCTGGAGGTTCCAGCCGACGCGCTCATCAACCGCACCTACAACATCAACGCCATGAACTTCACTCCACAGGAGCTCACCGAGGAGATCCAGAAGGTGCTGCCCGACCTGAAGGTCACCTACAACGTGGATCCTGTTCGACAGGCTATAGGTGAGACACGCGAGTGAGTAAATAAAGAATTTTAGCTTCGCACTAAACAAGACGTGTGTGTTTTCAGCGGACGGCTGGACAAAGGCGCTGGACGACAGCGCAGCGAGGCGAGACTGGAGCTGGAGGCACGAATACGAGCTCCCGGACCTGGTCCAGACCATGCTGACACACGTTACTCAGGGAAACCAGCTGGCTCAGGCCTACTGAGCTCTGTTTAGTGCCTTCAGTCACATCACTGAGTCTTTAAGGGTCGCCCACTGGTGACATCACTCAAAGGGAGTTGAATCTCTAGAAACAGGAAGTGGTTCTCTGAATTTTTACTGATGTCACCAAAAACTGGTGATCAGATCAACCTGAGGCTCAAAAGGTTTTCCTGTCCGTGAATGCACCATCACCAGTCAGCAATAACACTCTCCCAGTCAGTGAACGTCTCTAAAAATTAGCACCAGGAGGTCAGAGCTGCACAGAAATCGGTGTCGGCCCCCAGAACCAACTCCATCTGCTTTGAATGATGTCACCAGTGGGCGTGGCCTCGACTGTAGATAAATAACAGAACAAACATCCCTCTAGGAAAGAGTTAGACCAGGGTTCATTCACATTCCACATCCTGACTAGAAGTGCTTCAACCACTACAGGTTGAAGCTGTTTGAATGTACTTCCTGTTTCTGCTGTACTGTAGTCACACGCCTTAATAAGCTCCACCTCCACTGGCTTTAGTCCACTCTCTTTACCTCAGTCATCAACTCTTTACCTCCTGAATAGAAGTTTACAGGTGCTTCAACTCAGCGACCTGCTGCAGCCTCAGTTAGTGGATGGAGGTTTATCAGGTCGTGACCTTTACACTGGCGTTATTTATATTTAAGTTTATGGTTGTTTTTTTGTCTAGAAGCTGAAGTTTTGCAGATTTTTGTATGTGTTTTTTTTTCTTATTTGTAATGCTGTTTGCAGCTTTTATTGTGAAAATATAGAGATGAAATCTTTATAAACCTTTAAAGCTTCTTTGTTACCTCTAGTTTGTGTGAAATAACAAAATTCAGTCTAGAGCTCTGACTTCAGAACCAAGTACAGGAAGTGACCAAAGTTAATGAAGATCAGTGTAGACGAGGAATCCAGTGATATCAACATACTGTAACTAATAGTTGGAAAATATAAAGTTTGATGTAAACTAAACCATCAACATGTGACCTAAAACAATCAGATTCTAAGAAACCTTTTGAGATTTTTCTGTTTCTACAGCTATTTTGCTGAAGTCTTCAGAGTGTTTTGTGTACAGAACACTAAATAAAGAAATGCTAACGTTTTGCTACCTTTCTTGTGTAAAACAAAACATTAGCATTACTTCATTTAGCTTTATTCACCGAGCTCTGGTCTTTATTTAGCATCATTCTTCCTCTTTGTTTTAGTCACTTTAACTTTGATTTTGGTTCTGCTGTCTTGTCACTTTGTCGCCCCCCAGTGGCCAGACCTGCCTTCTACAGCTTGAGTAGAGACACCTCCTGTCTCAAACTCACTAAAATCTGGCTTTCCGTACCTCTCATAAACCAACTCCACAGTGCTCTACGCAAATAAAGCAAACCATGTGTTGGTTTGTTAATTAAAGACGGATATTTTAATTGAAGTACCTGTTTGTCCTGTTGCCAGAGTCCTCTGGAACAGTGATGTCCTCCATCGTGGAGACACCTCAGCTCTTCCATCTGCTGCAGGGAGGCAAGTCTTGTTCGGTACTCGGTCTGTGCCGTCCACTCCAGGAGATCTGGACCCTGAAACCAGTCCAGCCACATCAATACCCTAACCCTCTCTATAGCTACACAAGGACAGACAGCTGGGGTTCGGATCATCTCAGTCCACCTTTATGTCCAACAAACCACTGGAAAGTTGGCTGAATGGGACAAAAAGCTGTTAAAGTTTCATAGCAACAGACTGCGTAACCATAGGAACTGATTTCATTGCTGCCAGCTGCCCGAAGCTTCTAGCTTGAACCACTTGCTGTTGGCGCTCAGCTCAGAAAACCTGTGTAAAGTGTGAAAATGCAGTAGTTTGAAGAGAATAAAGGCAGAGATGAAACAGGAACGTTACCTGAGCTAAAGGACGAGGCGTAGGCGGCAGCTGTACCTCCACATCAGCCGCTCCACCAACTAGAACAGCTTCCTACTGCAGGTGTCTGAAGTTCTGGGTCCAGGTCTCAGGTTTGGTAAGAAAACACACAAGACCTCTCTCAACAGGGACGCCAGTTTGTGTACGTCACCGTCTGGTGGGTGGAAGAGTTTGTTAAACCAATCCTCTTGACCTCCTAGGTCAAAGGTAAATTCACCTGAACCATGGTTTGCTCCGACCAATCAGCTGAGGGAAAATTTCTTTAGGGAACACGGCGGATCGGATCACGTTAAGCCAGGAGAAACCTCAGTCCGTGGCAAAGGTGGCGAATGTTAAAACATCAAACTTCATATATAACTAAGTAAATGTTCCATTGGCAAGAATTGGACAGTTTGAATTGTAAATCTATCAAAATACTTTAATTCCAGAAGATTTTAATTACTATAAAATCAGATATGATTCCAATTATAATTGGATAATAATAATAAGTATGTCTGGATTTATGTTTAACTCAAGTCACAATATCATTTACTGGCATCCATGATGACTTTAGTTGTTAAAATGTTTGGTTTTCATGTTCTTTTTAGTGTATATTAGCACATTTATATATGTGAAACTTTTGACTAATTGTCTTGTAAAAACAAAAAACTTTCTCCAATACAAATTGCCCATGAATGTTAAAAAAATTGTAATTTTTCCCTGAATAAAAAATACTTTTAACTGAACTAAAACCTTACTTATGAGAGATAAATATTCTATATATCCAAAAGGTTCATTTTTAGCAAAAAGGTTTTTCAGTAATATTTTCAGATGAGCAACTAATATATGGTATATTGGCTTGCCATACTGTTTAACGTATGCGACCTGCAGCAGGTGACGGAATGTTAATTTACTCGATTTAACACATAATTTCATAAATAACTGACTTGTTAAACATAAACTATTGGTTTAATATTAATGATTTGTTAGCTGTTAGCTAGATACGTTAGCTTAGCTTAATCTGTTAGGGAAAGAGCAGTGGTGTGTGTGTGTGTGTGTGTGTGTGTGTGTGTGTGTGTGTGTGTGTGTGTGTGTGTGTGTGTGTGTGTGTGTACTGATGGCTCAGACTGCTCTAATCCTCTTTAACATGAATCCCACTCCTCATTATCTCTTCTTTCGAGTTTCAATAAATACAAAGTTAGCTGTAAACCTACTTCCGGTCCTTTATCTTTTCAAAGTAAAGGTTTTATATTTTAAATTACTTACCCCCCAAAATAATTAAAACGTGAGTTAATTCAGAGAAAAATAGTTGAAACCTCATATAGATTATAGCCTAATTTTAACAATGAGAGAAAATTACTTGTTTGATGTTACATAATTAAAGTTTTTAAAAAATTATAAATTATGTTTAACATACATTTTTCTTCTTTTTTGTCTTTGTTTTTGGGAAATTTTTGAAATATAAAATAAAGTAAAAACTAATGTCAAAGCGCTCATTGTCTCTGTAGTTTGTCTAATATCAAATGTAGCTTAAAACAATAAGTTAATTATTTTATTTTAAAACTTTCATTTATGTATCAGCTGCCCCCAGTCTTTATACGTTTTGCCCTTTTTCAAAAATCCGTTTTCTCACACTTTCCCTGTTTTACATTAACACATTTAACCATTTTGTCTTATTTTGAAAGCGCTTCCGGTTGAGCCTGCACCGCTCCGGTGGCTCTGACGGCTCCTCCTCCTCCTCTCTCGGTAACGGATCGGTTAGACTCTCTGGATCTTGGCTGCTGATTCTCACAAGTTTCATCACCTCCGATTTTAAGGATTCTTGTTCAGATCTGACTTTTATTTTGTAATAATTTCATCCATGATGGATCCATTCCGGTGAGTTTATTATTCTCTCATCACCTGTTGCTTCACTAACAAGCTGAGCCAGCAGAAAGCTTATTGTGTGTTTTGTTGCTGTAAACACTAATAATTATTATGATATATCTGTGAGGTCCAGTGGAGGTGAGTCACTCACCTGCTGATGGGATAAGAGGAGGTCAGCAGGTCCAATAAACTGGGTCACATAATCCTCAGTTCCTTTGTCCTACTGCTGGATCAGCACTTTGAAACTCATTTAAATATAATAAAAGGACAACATGGAGTCCCTGAGTGTTTCTGCTCATCATCACAGGTGAATTCCTTAATGCATCCTCCAGGAATTCTCTGAGAAGCATCATCAGTGTCCCAGAGACAAGCTGTCAGCTCAGCAGCTTCTGATGAGTCTCTGAGGACTAAATCTGTGGAGCAAATCAAAATGATAAATGTAGGAGTTATGCACGTCTGAGTTATGCAATAATTAATTCATAAAAAGAAGAAAAAAGATCTGCTGTTTCAAGGACATCTAAGAAATCACAGCTGTCCTTCGAGTCTCGTAAAAGCAAAAAGATTTCAACCTTTAGGTCTTTTTTCCCTAAAAAATATCTCATATTCTTCTCTTGGCTCATAAAATTAAAGAATTTCTTTGGCTCATAAAATTAAAGAATTTCTATTGTTTATAATAAAAAAACAAGACATAATCATAGAATCGTAAAATAATCTCTGTGAATTTGAATCAAATTAAGGAAAAATGCTTTTAGTTCTGTTCAGCTTTGAGAAAGTTTTTGCTAATAAAAATAGAAAAATAGAGAAAATATGGTAAAGAAAAGGAAAATGAATTAGGAAAATGTCTGTTTTTTAATTGTTTTTATTGTGATTGTGGTTAATAATCCTGATGATGATAATAATAATCTGACAGATTAGGAGGAGTGGTTGTTGTTTTCAGTGATTCCTGGACAAGACAGAACCCTGCAGTCAGACAGATTGTTTGTTAATTACAATCCTCTTGTGACTATAGAGCTGTGTGTGTGTGTGTGTGTGTGTGTGTGTGTGTGTGTGTGTGTGTGTGTGTGTGTGTGTGTGTGTGTGTGTGTGTGAGAG
>SSNR01000079.1:1769143-1886516 GCA_006937965.1 Callopanchax toddi
CATATAAACAGGAAGTGAGAAGTCTGTTTATAACATATAAACAGGAAGTGAGATGTCTGTTTATAACATATAAACAGGAAGTGAGAAATCTGTTTATACCATGTAAACAGGAAGTGAGAAGTCTGTTTATAACATATAAACAGGAAGTGAGAAGTCTGTTTATAACATATAAACAGGAAGTTGAGTGATTTGTTTTTAATCATATGAATAGGAAGGTTTTTTTTATTATTATTAAAGTATAGTGATTACAATCAAACAACATAATACATTGACTATACAGCTCTTGAAAATGACTTGTTTACAATTTAAATCCTTGAACAAGGGAGTAAAAAGAAAACAAAACAGAGAACTAAAAATAAAATAAAGAGAATAAAAGTAACATTCTTATTACAGTACTATTTTAAATCAACAAAATGTTATAGATTTGTTTTTGCTATAAAATCATACAGTTTCATGGCATTTACTGTAGACATTTTATTTAATTTTTTGTGATCTTAGCAGCAGTTTAGTTTTGTTCTTAAATAGAGTCCAGACAGGAGGAGTTTTAGTGTATCGGCATTTATGAATGAAGAATTTAGACATAATTATACAATTGTTGACTATAAATTCAGTATTTTTATATCTGAGAGTAACGCCAAATAGAATATCATCAACAGAGAAATTGTTTATATGAGCATCATTGGATTGGAACCATTCACAAAGTGATTTCCAGAAGTTTTGAATTTGATCACATTCATAAAAGAGGTGTTTAGTTGATTCCTCCTCCTGTTTACACCAATAACATTTCTCAACTTCAAATTTTGTTTGGATGAATTGGTTTGAGGGATAAATATTATTTAAGGTCTTAAAATGGATTTCTTTATATTTAGGAGGTAATGGGTATTTTAGATATTGGGTTCTTAACGCTATGATCTCGACTTTAGAGTATTTGCTTAGTAAGGAAGATCTAATTATGGGGCTTGGATATAAGGTGTTATTCAATCTGTTTCTCAGGAATGTGTTACTGCATCTCTTATCAAGTATATCTATTCCATCAATTCATGTTCTTTTAAGTACCGGGTTAGGAATATAACTAATAGAGGCTTTAACCAGATGGATAAGTGCTCTTGGAATATTGTTAATCACCTTTTAATAATCTTTTTCTGGGAATTTCACAATCATATTTAACATTCAATTCATCAAGTGTGAGAATATTTCCATCTTTGTCCAAAATATGCATCACCAACCAAATTCCTCTATCCATCCAGGAAGTGAGAGGTCTGTTTATACCATATAAACAGGAAGTTGAGTGATTTGTTTTTAATCTTATAAACAGGAAGTGAGAAGTCTGTTTATATCATATAAAACAGGAAGTGATAAACAGGAAGTTAGAGGTCTCCATTAAACAATCTTCATTTAGCGGCTGTGTTATTCTTTTTCATATTTTCTAATTCTTAATTACCTAATTAATTTGTCACTGAGGTTCTTTTTCCAACAAAAATATAAAATATATATATACCTAATTAATTCACAGGAAAAAATATATTTTAATAGTCACCCATTATTATCTTTATATTAATAATTCCACATGTGCTTCACCTAATCACCATCAGCTATTACCAGTTCAGCCTCGTCAGCAGCAACATTTGACTTCCCTTACACACACACTGGAACACGCTGAGATTCTTAATCTGGCTTTTCTTTCTATCATTAGCTTCGTTCCTCCTGTCTTCTCCTTATTTCCCCCCCAGCCAACCACCCTCCCCCTCCCTCCTCCACCTGATTACCAGCTGCCATTTTACCCTGAGGACCGTGGACATACAGCCTCTGTGTTCTATCCCAGTCTGTGACTCAAACTGTTCAAAGTGGTGCCACTATTGGTCTGGTTTACCTGTAGGACGCTGGATTCTGATCCACACATTACTGCTCTGCTTTTCTCACATCTCTTTTGGACCATGTTTCCTGAATATGTGAGTAGTGCCTTTGAGATGTAACCTATTTTTGGAATGGTTATGTTGGATTTAGTTGATTTAAAAGTTGTAAATTGTTTTTTTAATGATTCTTAACCTTGCCTTGCCTTCCTTCACCGAGTTCACATTATCAGCTTAATAACGGTCTAAAATAACAATAAAATAACATGTTTACATTATTTAATGCTTATTTATCAGGAAAATGTCCCAAATTGTTGGTTTAATACTCAGGTTGGTTCCTAGGATAGTCTAAGCTTTCAGATTATGAATATTTATTGGAATAATTGGTTCCAGTGAATTGATAATGGTCCATCAATCAACTGATCCACTGATTTAATCTTACTCAACCTTTTTAATGTTATTGATATGGTTTTAATTGCACAAAAAGGTTATCACTGTAAGTACCTGGGAATGATGTTCCTTACTTCAGTCTCCTAGGGTATAAAATCTATATCATTCTGACATTTTATATATTAAAATTAGTAACATTAACCCATAATTTAAATAAAATACTAGTTACTTGCAACCATGTAATATAATAAACGTACATTTTTAAAAGCATTATGGGAAATGCAAACCAAGCTAACAGGCTAGCTCTTAGTTAGCTTAGCAGCTCTTTCTGTGCAACATTAATCCTGATTTCTCCTCTCACTACAACTTCATTATTTTGTCAAAATGTCCTTGATTTTTATTATTTAACCCCAAAAATGTAAATAGAAACCTTTATGACTTCAAAGAAACTCATTTTTTTGGCTAACTAGCTTAGCAGCTTCATCGCTAAGGTGTTAAAAATAGCTCAAATGAAGCTGATTTCATCTAAAAAGCTTTTTAATGTTGACTTGTTCCTAACTCTGGGTTCAGCTGTTCCCTCAAAGTGAAACGATGCTGTAGATTTTAAGGTTGTTTTAAGAGATGACGACGGATTAGCGGTGATGGTGTCACGTTGGGCTTGTCTGCTGTTAAGAGCAGTGCTTTGGCCCTGAAGTTCAGCCTAGAGGGACTTAACGTCCTGCTAAGCCTGTTGGTGCTCTTCACCTCCTAACATCAGTTATTAAACGTCTTTACAGCTAATTGGTGTTTTGGTGTATGAGCTGCTGCCATGTTGTCCAACCTAAACTTTTTTAGACTTTTGCTGGCTTGAATGAGGCTATAAGTTATTTTTACCATATGTTCTATTAGCATGTGAAACAGAGATAAAAGAGTTTCACAAAAATGAAAGGAAGGTGTAGAAGACAGTGGTGCGACCAGTGATGCGGTATGGTGTAGAGACTGTGGCTCTGAGGAGAAGACAGGAGGCAGAACTGGAGGTAGCAGAGATGAAAATGCTGAGATTCTCTTTAGGGGACACAGATGGACAGGATCAGGACTGAGTCCATCAGAGGGACAGACCATGTTAGATGTTTAGGAGATCAGATCAGAGATGGTTTGGACCTGTAGAGGAGGGATAGGGAATATATTGGTAGAAGCAGTGCTTTAAGTGGAAAAAATAAGTTCTGGTACTCTCCCTAAAGTCGCCGTCCTCCGGTACAAACTCTCAATGACGACCCAGCGAACATGGTCTGGTCTTCCGGGGGGGGGGGCGTGTCCAGGTCACAGCACGGGCACTCCATCACGAGTGGGTGGGACATGCCCCTCCCCCTGAGTCGATAGCTACACTCGTCGCCTTCTGCATCCACCGTGGGCAGATGGGACACACGTACACACACACCAAAGTCAAAGACACAGCTGCTGACGGTCAGATGTGCCTCCTCCGGTACTGAGACAGCACCGGTCTGCAAAGGGGCGGTGAGGCTGGAGAGACTGATACACATGCTCTGCAACTACGGCCACCACGAAAGCTCACATCGTCTCAACGTAACACCAGAGAAGGTCCCTGTATGCGCTGTATGCTGGAAAAAAGTCCCAATACACACCGGTATAGTGGAAAAAATCCCGGTACACTCAGGTAAAATGTTAAAGCTCTGGTACTCTGTACCGGTGTGTACCGGCCTACTTAAAGCACTGGGTAGATGCTTAGGTAGGTAGGAGACCTAGAGGAAGATCAAAGAGGAGATTTATGGATGCAGTGAAAGAGGAGAAGAAGCTGATTGGTGGGAGAGTAGAGGACGTAGAGGACAGGGTTAGATGGAGACTGATGATTGGCTGAGGAGACCCTGAAGGGAAATCCTGACAGGAAAAGAAGAAGCACGTGAAACAAAACGTTTCAGCCTCTGACCAACTAGCCATCCCAAGAGAGACATGTAACCCAACCACGGTTATTAAAAAAGAGCCAAATGCACCTCAACAACTATGTTTACCCATTTGTCGTTAACTCTTCACGACGTCTTGCAAAAACTTGTTATTATCAGAGCTTTTTGCATTAATTGGTCTCAGGACCCCACGCTTGGCGTTTCACGACCAACAGTTGAGTCAACTTTAGGGAAAGCTGGTTGACGCTGAGTGTCCAGAAGGACAGACAGTGTCTGCGTCTCCACAAATAGGATTTCTTCACGTGTGCTCGGCCTCTCTACTAAAAACAACAGGTTGGGAGGAGCTTAAACATCCATTTCACTATGGATGCATTGTTTATATTTTTACTGTAAATGTCTGGAATAAGGATGTTGTATTTCAGCCACTGTGATGATGTCATTCAGTAACACATTCATTAGGACTTGTGAGAACCTTTAGAAAGGCATCAGAAATGAACAGATAAAGCAACTCTTTGATCAAGCGCTGCTTCTGTGTCGTTCATCCTGCCTTTGCTCTGCAGGTGCGTGTGATATCAGAGCATGCATTCGATCCAGACGGGGTTGTGGGACCCTCAGCCCCCGTCTAAACATGCCTCGCCCATTCCCGCGCCCCCTCCCTCCACCTCCCATGTGACTTCAACCACCCCGGCCAAGAGGATCACCTTCTATAAAAGCGGCGACAGCCAGTTTGGGGGCGTCAGGATGGCGATCCACAAGCGCAGCTTCAAATGCTTCGACGCCCTGCTGGATGACCTTTCTCAAAAGGTTAGTGGGATGGGAAGGATGCAGGGGCCTCGTTTGAAGCTCACTTTTAATTATTTGATCTATTTAGGAATATTAGCTGTACATGCCTAATGTTGATCGGTAAAGATACACCCTTTATACTTTTTGACTTTGCAGCAAGTGAACCCTACTTTTGTTTTCGTTGTCCGATATTAAAATTTGTTTGCTGATCTGAAACATTTAAAAACAGAAGAAATCCATAAGGGGGCAAATACTTTTTCACCAGACTCTAAACGTGTCTCTGTGCAGGTGCCGTTGCCATTTGGCGTTCGAACTGTGACCACACCCCGCGGTACACACACCATCAAACACCTGGAGCAGCTCCAAGACGGCGGCTGCTACCTCTGCTCCGACAGGCGTCAAGCTAAACCCATCAACATGGAGCTGGCCAGCAAACACCAAGGCATCTGGTACCATCACAGCTGGAGGCCGCAGCGCCCCGAGACCTCGTCTGCAACGCCCTCAGGCCTTTTGCACTTCCCTTACAGACAGCGACGCATCCTGCTGGTGAAGAACAGCGAGCCGAGCGTGAGGAGGAGCATTGTGCTGGGCAGAAGGTCAACCAGGAGTCTGAAAGCCTTTCTGGATGAGGTTTCTGAGGTGATGCAGTTTCACATTCGCAAGCTCTACACTGCAGAGGGACGCAGGGTAAACCTCCTTTACTATTTGAGTGTGTAGTTGACTGGATCGTGTTTTAAATCGGTTTAGTGAAAACTCTCCCTCTGTGCTTTGCTTCCAGATCGACAGCGTACAAAGCCTGATGACGTGTCCTGGTGTGTTGGTGTGTGTCGGCCGGGAAGCCTTCAGCCCAATGCTCATAAACTACATCAGGAAGACATCAGAGGACAAACTGCCTGGTCTGGCCAGCAGGTCTGCTGGTCTCGGTCCACGGATTCCTGGTAATGGAGCCCGATCTCCTGCTACCCACGGGATAAGGTCCTCTCCTCATGGAGCTCAATCCAGAGCCAGCGAGTATGACGAAAGACACGAAAGCAAGAAAAACAGTGAGTTATCTGGTTAAAATGTAAAAAAAACCCATCAAACCTGTTTATAGAGGCTCACCGGTTTGTAGACGTTGGTATAAAAAGTTATCTAACAAGCAATTTTGTTTTTCTTGTCAGTTAATTTTGGTTTGGAGACCAAGAAAAGTGTGATCCACCCTCGCTCCGACTCCTCAAATCGCTCCACTCGCTTCTCGTTGTCTTCGGAGAAGTCCTACGGCGCCTGCTCCCAGGCGAGACCAGCTATAATGAACGATGACATCGAGAAGCGCGTCCTGGTCAATAAGGACGGCAGCGTCTCAGTTGAGATGAGGGTGCGCTTTCGTCTGCAAAATGATGAGAACATTCACTGGTCCACGCAAATTAAGAAGTCGCCCTCCCTGCCTAATGATTGCTGCTCCTTGAGCCAAGCCCAGCCACATTACCTGCAGCAGGGTCAGTCAGAAACCTGTTCAGACCCTGACTCCGCGTCGTACGAGGGCGTGGACTACTCCAGCCAGCAGTGTGCGCTGGAGGAGAACTGTTGTCCCTGTTGCTACCAGAGACAAGAAAATCAGTTCGATTTGTGGGAAAACCCTGCGAACAAGCGCCCTCCTGTCCCGCCTGCACGGACAACCAACCACACTATAATGAGACATTCACACTCCTCAAGCTCGTCCTCGTCGTGCAACACCAGAAGGGTGGTTCGGTGCAGAGCACGGCTCTCCAGGTCTCCAGGCGGTTCGGGTTCAGAGCAGAACCAGCTGGTCCAGAAGATGTGCATGACGGAGCAGGTGGAACGCAGAGTAGAAGTGGACCAAGACGGGGACACTCAGGTAGAGGTTTGCAAGGTTAGTCGATGCTGCAGTCGGACTGAGGTGGTCGCCGTGGATAACAACCTTCAACTACCTAGTAGACAGTCATCTGAGGGTGAGCTATTGATGGGGGAAGACGAAAACCGCCCGCTGTCCACGGTCAGCAGCTCCTCACATGTTCTTCAGTCACTGAAAGAGGACCAGGATGATGAGGAGGATGATCTACCTCCCAGCGCTTCTCAGTGCTCCCACAGAAACGAACCATCTCCATCACCGACTCACATGGACGAAGAACCATCCAGCATTCTGTCCACCAATTCAGTCCATTCTGTCAAGGAAAAGGACGAAGCAGGAAGCAGGGCCTTATCTGCTTCATGCCACTGTGGAGCAGCGACCCCACACTCAACGGCAGAAGCAGGTGAGGCGGATCGAGTGTCCACCTCCAGGTCTAATACGAGCAAACCCAAATCTGAGGAAGAAGGAGCAGCTGAGACTGAGGGAGAGGAGATAAACAGGACTGCTAGTGGCTTATCCCATCACACAGGACGTCCAGCAAGCTCCCGGAGGTCATGGACATCTAATGTGTGCTCACACTGTGGGGGTTGGAAGGCCTCTCCACACCCCATCTCACCTCTCCCCGATCAGGAGAACGGTGGCAATCACTGTGAAGATGCGGCTTCAACCATGCCAACACATCTAGAAAAGACCAGCCTAACCAACAACAGGTCTGTTGAATCCGAAGACAGAACGTCTAGTGCCATGTCCGCAGCTTCTAATGCAGACTCTAAAGAAAAAGGTGAGGGGAGAGCTCCAAGTACCGCTTCAGCTACAAGCCACAGATCAAACAGGTCTAACTGTAAGGGTATCGCCAACGTGAGAACCCCCAGTGCATTGTCAGCTCAGTCAAACCTATCTGCTAAATCCAGGAAGTCCAAATGCACAACTGAAGACCCTGTCATCAATTCAGGAGAAGGTGGAGAGGAAGAAGCCTCTGCAGAAAGAACAGCTAGCTCATTGTCTCATCGGTCAAACTGTCTATCAGGTACCAAAGAGATCGTAGAGGACGACACTGAAAAACGAGCTCCCAGTACCCTCTCTGTTAGATCAAATGCAACATCTGGAAAGGCTGAAAGCATCCTATCAACCAAATCAAAGGTTTCAGCAAAGTCTGGAACATCTCACAGGTCCGCTTCCAGTCAATGTACAAAAGACTTATCAAATAAACCCTCTGAAGGAGGACAAGTAGAGGAAAGGTCAACAACAGCAATGTCAGCAAAGTCAAATAAATCTCACAACTCAACTAAAGCTCCAGAGCAGCCTCTGTCTCCCAGGCCAGGAACTAAGGAAGGTGTAGAAGAAAGGGCAACTAGTCAACTGTCTGAAAAGTTATCTGTTGTTTCCACAAAGTCGTCCAAATGTAAAGACGATAGAAAGGCAACATCTCCAAACTTACAGGTGGAAGATAATGCTGATGAAAGTACAGAAGCCGAAATAGAGCCAGAAAGTATAAATAATAACTCAGAAAATGGCCAGAGGGCAGCCAGTGCAACGTCTGGTAAATCTACAAAGTCTCACCACACAAACACAGAGGTGGACAGACCCCTCAGTGCTACATCAAGGAGGTCACATGCCTCTGCTAAGTCCCAGAGGTCCAACCTCTCCAAGAAATCTTCAAACCCTCAAGACGCTGATGCTGCTTTGACTGAGACAAAAGGGGACGAGATGGAAAAGGACAACGGGTCTGTAAAGTCAAACTCTTCTGTGAAGTCTGCCGTTTCTCGCAAGTCAAATTCTAGCAGGAATATCTCAAGTCCGAATGTTGCCACCGCCAAAACACCAGACGGGACTGATGGGGAAAATGGCACAAAAGACGAAGAGCCAAGTGATGCACCAGAAACATCAAATCATGATGGAACACCTGATGTTGCTGTTATTGAAACAGCTGAGAGAGGTGAACTTGTAGACAACAGTGCACAGAAGTCTTCTGAAGACTCTCATGACCAAACACTCTCACCAAAAAGAACACCTTCTCCTCGGACCCATCCACGCAAAACCCCAGCTGACTCCAGACAGCTGATACCTAACCCCTGTGATGGAGAAGCAAGAGGGTCCAGCGCCTTGTCAGTTCACTCCACAGCTTCGAGCAAATTTGGTAGATCCAGATGTTGCTGTGGATCAGCGTCAGCACTCGAAAAAGAAACTAACGTAAAACAAGGAGAGAATGAGGATGATGATAAGAGCGACGGGGCTTCTGAACAAGCAGTTAGCATCCGTTCATCCTCAACAAAAAGACAAAGGAAAGAATCAGGAGTCACAACTCTGAGCCGTAACTCGTCGGGATCAATCTCTCTTGGGCTGCCAGAGGACCAAGACACAGCTGGCTCAGACAGCGGCAAATCTAGCGTTTTTTGTATCAAAGTCGCGGGGGAGGTTGCAGGTAGAGTGGAAGTCTCAAAAATTTCAGAGAACTCTTCCGTTAGAGAAGATGCAGAAAAAACAGGGTCCACTGTTTCTCATGGTAAAAAAACATTCGCCTCATCCCACAATCATCCAGCAGGTGATATCCCCACTATCAAAACACCAGAAGGAGGTGAAGAGGAAGGGGAAGAGGAAGGAGAACAAATCTCAGAAAGAGCAACAAGCGCAAGTACCGTCAAAAGCAGCAAATCTCGTATGTCCTGTTGTGGATGTAGCGTCAAAACAGCAGCTCAGCTGCTTGATAGTAAGTCTAAGAAGAGAAGTGCCAGTTCCAGTCCCAACAGAGTTCCAAATGCAGACGAAATGGAGAGTGTGAAGTCTGCGTCGACAACAAATACCGACAAAATAGACACCCTGAGCAAGAAGACCTCATCTACTGTCTCAGGAAGAGTTCGGAGGAAGTCCCCTTCAAAGGCCAGTGTCAAAAATGCTAATGCTGCAACAGAAACTGCTAGTGTTTTGGCAAAAACTGACAACCAGGATATCAGTAGACCAGCTAGTGAGACCAAAGAGATGGAAGATGTCCCACAACATAAGGCAACACGATCCCAAAGTCCCTATTCCCCTAGGCCCGAGTCGGTAACGTCAACTCAATTAGAGTCAAAAATAGCTTCAAAGCAGGGTCAAGTCACTCCTGGTTCAGTCAAAGGTCACAAGACCAAGTCCCAAACAGGAAGTGAGGTTGGTAGCATCAAAGCGCCTAGTTCAAGGAAAGAAACCTCAATCAAATCATCAAGTCCGTGTCCTCTACACAACCCCAAATCAGGCAGCAAAATAGAGGTGGGTAGTGAAAGCCCCCTGTCGCACTCTCTGTCTGCTGCTGACCTGCTGAAGGAAACCATGGCTGCTGTACGCCCACACAGCCAGAAGTCAAAAACCAGTAAAACCAGTGGCAAGCCAACGAGTGAGAAAAGTGGGAGGTCTAGAAAACCACGCAATCTGAAGGATCAGGAGGACGTGGTGGAACTTCGGCCTGAATGTCTGCCCAACGCGTCCCCTAATGAGGTCATTAGTGATTGGCTGCGGAGTATCCCTGCCAACAGCAGCATGCTCGCACTGGACAATGAGCTAAATGAGGACGGGAAGGATCAGAGGGCAGAGGAGCCGGAAGAGAAACCTGAAGAAAAGACGGAACATGAGGAGGTGAGGCCCGAGGAGCTCGTGGACAATGAGGAGAAAAGCAGGCCACCTGAGGAAGAGGAAGAACAAGAGGAGGAAGCTGAATGTGATACAGCAGGTCCAACACCAGGCGATTCGGTGGAGACTCCTCCAAGCGTCAAGAACTGGCAGTGTTCCTCAGCAGTCATGAAAGTTCTCCTGAGTTCGTCCTTTGGTCGCTGTCGCAGCATGCCTGAGGTAGGAGTTTCACTTACATAACATGTAGTCCTACCAGAAAATAAATAGAATAAACATGAGCATAACTGAAGCATATAACATAACCTGCACATCTTCCATCTTGTCTAGGTGTCTCCAGTTTATGGCCGTAGACTGAGCACCTCAGCCCAGGGCCTTTTGGACTGTTTGGCCCAGCTCCAGGTCATTGAGCCTGCAGGGGGCTGCGTCAGTCACCAACAGAAGGACCGCAAGCAGCAGTATGATGAGATTATGAACGTTCTTCGGTCCCTCTGGATCACTGAACCGAGGAACACCGAGGACAAACTGACGAAGGACAATAAGGGCTTGGCGCAGGTGACGCCACCAACGTCTTCTTCTGGAGTGGGTATGAGCAGTGGCTCAGACGGGTCAGGGAAAGGCCACGGAAATCAAGGAGAAGATGAAACACCTGCTAAAGAATCCGAATCAGTGCAGGAGGAAGAGACGGTGGCGACGGCTGTAGAAGAGGAGGAGGGAAATGAGAGAGATGAAGATATTGAGATTGAACCTGAGGAGAAACGTAAAGCAGACGTAGATGAAGTACAAGTGGAGAGTGAAGAACAAGCTGATGTTCCTCAAAGTCTAGAAAGCTCCAAAGCCACCAAGAACACTCTGACGTCCGACAAGAGCTCAGCCAACTACAGCTCCAAATCCCCCACCGATAACGAAAGAGAGACGCAGGAAGACTCTCGCTCCGGCACTCCTCCAACTGCGTCGCGAGCACCCTTGTCCAAAAGACTGTCCCAAGACCCTGATCCAGTGTGGGTCCTCAACCTCCTGAAGAAGCTACAGAAACAGTTCATGAGCCACTACACTGAGGCTATGGCAGAGTTCAAAGTTCGCTGGGATCTGGACGACAGCCTCATCCTGGACACCATGGTCACTGAGCTGAGAGACGAGGTGAGCCGGCGCATTCAGAACAGCATCCAGCGCGAGATGAAGAAGATCCAAGGTCGAGCGGGGAAAGTGGGCAGGTCGCCTCGACCGCCTGGCTTAGCGAGCATCTCCAGAGACTCCACCATGACGGAAAGGAGGAGACGAATGTTGAAGGTAAAGATCTTTTTCACACCTAAGTGCTGCTCCTAACATCTAAAACTCACTCAGATTTCTGTTCCAGGTCATGAAGAACCAGTCGGTAAGAACTGGGGACTCTGTCAGCGATGAAGAGTTGACGGGAAGCGATCAGCGAAGCGACGACGAGTACTGCCCCTGTGAAGCTTGCGTCCGTAAGAAAATGGCCGCTCGGCCTTTTAAGAAGAACCCGTTGGCGGCCGAAGCTCCAGTAATGATGGAATTTGACCTTCGCAAGATCCTACAGCTCAAGAAGGGCCCATCGCCCGCGACTGTGACCGCATCCCAACCTGCAGAGGGCGACGGTGAAACGACGGCTGCAGATGAAGAAGGGAGGAATTTAGAGGTACTCGAGGAGGAAGAAGAGGAGGAAGAAACCAAACAGGATAGCAACGCTGAAGGGACTACTCCAGAGGAAAGTGAGGCGGTAGAACAAGAGAACGATAACGAGGAAAACAATGTGGAAAATGTGGAACAGGAAGAGGAAGAAATAGAGGAAGATCAAAAAGAATGCACCTGTCAATCAGGCAACGACGAAGGAGAGGAACCAGATGAAACAAAGACAGGAGATGAGGAGGAGGAAGGAAATGAGGGAGTAACTGGGGAAGAGGAGGAGGAGGAAGAAGAGGAAAGTGATAAGGAGACAGTGAAGGAGGCAACAGCAGGTAAAACAGAAAAACAATCTGAGGAGGACTCTGTAGGAGATGCAGCAAATGAATCAACGCTGGTGGAGGTGGAGGGTGTGGAGGAAGAGGAGGAGCCTCCTAAAGAAGAAAAGGCAGAAGAAAGTGAGGAGGAGGAAGACGAGGCATCTGAGGAGGAGAAATCCTCACCACAGGTAAAGATTAAACAAGTGTTTTCTCGTGAATTCTTCAGAAATAGAAACAATGAGTCACAGTTATTCTTCTTTTAAAAAAATCCATGTTTTATTATAGATCCTTTATGGTTTTCATTGTATCTCTCCTGTTAGCGGCAGCAGTTGTTGCTGTTCCAGCCTGAATATCTGACCAGCTGATGCTGCAATAGACCAGCAAACTTTAACAACTTCAACATCTTATCTTAAACTCCTAAGTCGTTTAAGAACAGAATAAAACTTACATTTCTATAATAAAAACAGACTTTTGGTGTTGCAAATGTAAAAACAGGCTTCATAAGTGTCAGACTGTTTATGTTAGTTTTAAGGTTAGGGTTAAGGTAGCAGGATGAGTCATAAACCCTCACCCCGCTATAGGCAGCCTGTACTAACTCCAGTAATAAGTGGCGTCTACTCAGACCACTGAAGTCGACTCACTTCCACACAACAAACATTTCATTATTGTGACACAGCGTTTCTTTCAGGCTCGCATTTCTGTAAATCTCACAGCTTTTTAACTGATGTTCAGCGATTAAAACCAGGGATTCATCATGGATTATAAAAGGTATTGTTGCAATAGGATCAATCAGCACAATATTGCAAAGAATTGCAAAAAATCACAGACACAGCTGTATGCTAATTATATATTTGTCTATCAGAAGGACATATGTCTCGCAATATCACAAAACCTTTGTATAATTTAGCTCAGTATCTGTAAAACCGTTTTGCCATTTTTGTGTTTGCAAAGGCCGATTTGCAGTGGCCGCCATCTTGAATCTGGTTGACTCGAGAAATCATCCATCTAATAATTCCTTTATTGGAGTTTCATTCCAACCCATATGAGATATTTTACTAACAAACATGTGTAAAAACATTATAGCCCCCCTTTGCCTTCAGGTGATGGGGTTAAGGGCATCACGGGAGGTGGAATCCGTTTTTATATCCAACATTTATTACAGCAGCTTCGTATACGTTTTAAATTGGAGACCGTTTCTGATTCAGATCTATTTTAAAACTGCATTAAGACTCTGAACACAACCCAGGGGGTTAAAGTCTGACCCACTGCAGCCTTGAGGCTAATTCTAAGCCTGTGGGAAAAAGATAATCCCACCATCCAATTAGACGGCCTGTTTTGTTTAGCAGAAACACGGAGCGTTCCCTGATGAATGTCTTCCAGCGCCGCCCGTCACCAAACGCTATATTTGAAACAGTTAATGAGTTCTCATCCTTTAAGTCAGCCTGTTGCTGCAGAAATGATCTAAAAGCCGTCCTATATGGGGTGCTGATTGTCAAGTAATACCTAAAAATATTAGCAGCTACATTTTGCCACGTAACAAAAAAAAAGGTCAGAATTAGCTTTGAGTGTAAATATTTAGAATAACTTTATATGTTTTTAACGTTACTAAATATTCAGATTCAAATGCATATTTATATTTGATTCTAAAATAAAGATTTGATCTGATTTATTTAGATTTGATTCAGAAGTTATACATGTAACTTTAAATATTCATACCTCATTGTAAATATTTAGATAGACTCAATTATAAATATGTAAAGTATTTTATTTAACTTAAATATTTTTGATACAACTTAATATTTACATTTGATTTTAAATAGTTAGATTTCCATTTACAATACATTAAATCTTATATGTTTAGATTTTATTCTAAATGTTCATATTTAACCCTATAATATTAGATTTCTTTATTTTTATATCTAAATTTGTATCTTTAGACTTGATTCTAAATATTTAGATGTTAATTTATGTAGATATAAATTCAAATGTTGAGTTGTGACTTTATATATTAAGATATAATTCTAAATGTTTAGATTTAACTCTATAAATACTTAAATTTAAAAATGTAATAATCTGATTTCTAAAAGTTAAATTATTCTAGTATAGATTCATGTTTATATATTTTGACTTTAAAATGTTTAGATTTAATTTACATATCTACTAACTATTCTATTCTATTATTCTAAATAACTATTATTTGTAGCATATTTAGATTTGACTTATAACTAGATATTAAAATTTTTAATTTTTTTTATTTTACTTGTATCTAAATATTCAGATAAAAATGTATTAGATTATTTAGACTTAAAATATTTCAATGTCATTTTAAATATTTACGCTTAAAAGTCAAACTATATTTAATTTAAAATCTAAATATTCAGATTTAACCCTATAATATTAGATTTCTTTATTTTTATATCTAAATTTGTATCTTTAGACTTGATTCTAAATATTTAGATGTTAATTTATATCGATTTAAATTCAAATGTTGAGTTGTGACTTCATACATGAAGATCGAATTCTAAACGTTTAGATTTAACTCTGTATAAATACTTAAATTTAAAAATTTCTTGATCTAATTTCTAAAAGTTAAATTATTCTCTGTATAGATTCATGTTTATATATTTTGACTTGATTGAAAATGTTTAGATTTAATTTACATATTATGACCTGATCATAACTATTATTTGTAACATATTTAGATTTGACTTATATCTAGATATTAACTATCTAGATATAACTAGATAATGGTGTTCTGTTGGACAGCACGCTGTCTTTTCAGGCTCATATTAACTCAATCACCCGATCAGCCTTTTTTCATCTCTGTAATATAAATCGTCTCCGTCCCTCTCTCTCTGAACATGCTGCAGCTGTCTTAGTAAACAGTCTGGTCACATCACGACTGGACTACTGTAATTCTCTTCTCTTCGGACTACCACAGAAATCTCTACATAAACTTCAGTTAGTTCAGAACGCTGCGGCTCGTATGGTCACGAGAACACCTGTTACTGATCACATTACTCCTGTTCTTCAGCAGCTTCATTGGCTGCCGATAAAATTTAGGATAATGTATAAACTGCTTCTTCTCACATTCAAGGCTCTGCATGACCTCACTCCTTCCTACATCTCCCAACTCATCCGTGTTTCTGTACCCTCTCGATCCCTCCACTCCTCAGTGTCTCTAAATCTGCACATTCCTCCAGCTAGACTCACCACAATGGGAAAACGAGCCTTCAGCAGATCTGCCCCATCGCTCTGGAACTCTCTCCCAGCTGACCTTAGAAACATTACTTCTCTCTCACTTTTTAAATCTAGGCTGAAAACACATCTATTTAAAGTCGCCTACTCTGTGTGAGATTTATGGTTGTCTTTTACTGATTGTTTTTAACTTGATGGTCTTATTCTTTTACTGTGTGTTTCTATGTTCGATGTTTTTAACTCGTTGGTTTTATTGTGTTTTATTGTCAACTTGTATTGTGCGGTGACCTTGAGTGACAGAAAGGCGCCTGAAATAAAATTTATTATTATTATTATTAAAATTTTTAGTTTTTTAATTTTACTTGTATCTAAATATTCAGATAAAAATGTATTAGATTATTTAGACTTTAAATATTTCAATCTCATCTTAAATATTTACACTTTAAAGTCAAACTATATTTAATTTTAAATCTAAATATTCAGATTTAACCCATAATATTAGATTTCTTTATTTTTATATCTAAATTTGTATCTTTAGACTTGATTCTAAATATTTAGATGTTAATTTATATAGATATAAATTCAAATGTTGAGTTGTGACTTTATATATGAAGATCTAATTCTAAATGTTTAGATTTAACTCTGTATAAATACTTACATTTAAAAATGTAATAATCTAATTTCTAAAAGTTAAATTATTCTCAGTATAGATTCATGTTTATATATTTTGACTTTAAAATTTTTAGATTCAATTTACATATTAACACCTGATTATAACTATTATTTGTAACATATTTAGATTTGACTTATATCTAGATATTAACATTTTAAAATTTTACTTGTATCTAAATATTCAGATAAAAATGTATTAGATTATTTAGACTTTAAATATTTCAATCTCATTTTAAATATTTACACTTTAAAGTCAAACTATATTTCATTTTAAATCTAAATATTCAGATTTAACCCAATATTAGATTTCTTTATTTTTATATCTAAATATGTATCTTTAGACTTGATTCTAAATATTTAGATGTTAATTTATATAGATTTAAATTCAAATGTTGAGTTGTGACTTTATACATGAAGATCTACTTCTAAACGTTTAGATTTAACTCTGTATACTTCAATTTAAAAATGTAATAATCTAATTTCTAAAAGTTAAATTATTCTCAGTATAGATTCATGTTTATATATTTTGACTTTAAAATGTTTAGATTCAATTTACATATTAACGCCTGATTATAACTATTATTTGTAACATATTTAGATTTGACTTATATCTAGATATTAAAATTTAGAGATTCAGATAAAAATATATTAGATTATTTAGACTTTAAATATTTCAATGTCATTTTTCATATTTACACTTAAAAGTCAAACTATATTTAATTTTAAATCTAAATATTCAGATTAACCTGTATGTTTAGACTTGGTTATTTATATTTAGATCTAAATATAGAATGACACTAGATTTAATTTTAAATTTTAAACATTTATTTTAATGTGAGTATTTAACGTTCAATGTGGTCATGACTTTAGTTGTCCCCCATACTTCTGATGTTTGTTACCCTGTTATGGACGCTCAGAGATAACCCTTCTCTCTCTAACCCTCAGAGTGAGATCCCACCTGTCTCTGGGACTGAATCAGGACATGAGGAGGTTGAAGGCTCAGGAGACGAGGAGGAGGAGGAGAGTGGAGACGTTAACCATGAGGTCGAGGAGGAATGTAAGCCTGAGAGCGAGGAGGAAGAGGAGGAGTCCACTGCAGATCCAAACGATGATGGAACTCTCCTGCATCAGTTCACCAGGACCTCTGTGGAGTCCCAGCCCGGCTCCATGGAGGACGCCGTTAATGCCGATTCACCCTCAAACCCTCCGGTCTCTGGAGAAACTCAGAAAGTGGCCGACGGTGCGTCCGCTGGTGGCAGCCAATCACGGACCAAACGCCCCAAAGCCAAGGAAAGTGAAGAGAAATGACTTTACACACAACGTGATCTGAACACTGGAAGCACTTTACTTCTCCAGATGCCACCTGTGTGATGACATCATCTTTTATATTCAAATAAATCACTTCTACTGATCATGTCTGACGACAAACAGAACTCTGACACCTTTAGGGGATTAAATCCAGCTTTGTGGGCTTTAATATTCATCCAGTCACAGCCAATCACCACCTGACTGGGGCTGTTCCAGGACCTGATTGGTCGTCCTCTCAGAGGTTTGGACTCCTAGCAATGACGTAACTACCTGTTTAAATCCGTAGCCTGCTGAGAGGTCAGCAGGTTACATAACCTCAGTGATGTCATGTGATTAAGGCTTTTGACTAATTACTGAAACCTGAGTGTTTTCATTTCCAAACTATTGAAATGTTGATAATAAATCCTGTTCTCTGTGGGTTTAAAGGGTTCTGTGAGACGAGCCCTGCTGCACATGTTGCTGATGCCTTATTGAATATAATAAAAATCAACAGTAACAAACAGGAAATGACATCACCTTTTAAAACATCCTGATAGCGAAGCTGCTCCTGAAAATGTTCTAGTTTCGTCCCCTGATTGCGTCGCCCTCTACTGGTAGTTTCATCAGCAGGAAGTCCGTTTTTAAAGCTTTTTCTTTGAGGCATCAGGCGAGTCGGGGGGGGGGTGCCTACGCTGCTATTGGTCCGTTCAGCTGTCCGTTAAACTGAGCTGAACATCAGAACGGATGATTTAGTTTAGAGGATGACTGTAAAGATATGGATGCTAATAAATTCATTAATAAAAAGGTGATTTTCATCATGTTTGGCCTGGTTTCACATGTTTCAGGAGATCAGTTCTAATGTGGATTTTATTCCAATATACTTTTCTTTATTCCTTTTTCTTTTTATTCATTTTCCCCCTTTTTTTATTTCTTCCTATTTTGTTCCCATTTCTCCTTTTTCTTATTTTCCTCCCATTTTTCTTTTGTCTCCTTTATTTCTTTTATGAATTCCATTTATTCTTTTTCCTCTTCTTTTTACCCTTTTGCTCATTTTAATTTTCTTTTTATCTTCTCTCCGTTTACTTTCTTGTTCTCTTTTTTCTTCCTCTCGTAAAATTTTTAAAATTATTTTGTCTTTTTCTTCGTTTCAATCAAAGTAATTTACAAGAAGTTCAAATTTATTCTTCATCGTTAATAAACTGTGGTCTGAACTTGACTCTAAACTTGTTCCATTAATAAAATAAATGAGTAACAACAGAGAGTCAGTGGGGGAGGGGCCTCTGGACAAAAAAGAGGGAAAAAGTCCAAATAATGTATAAAAACACCAAGAACCCTTTAGTTTTAAAGAACCTTTTAAAATGTTTGCTTTTCCCAAAGAGACTAGTTTTAATTTTAAAAGTTATGTAGCATGTAGCCTGTTAGCTTGTTTTAGCATCTAGAATGAAGAGAGGAGCTAGCCTAGCTTAACATTAACCAGAACTTACCTGTTCTGACTTAGTTACACTAAATATAAACTATTCCCGGTACGTGGCGGCTGGTGACATTTTTTTTGGGTGGGGCGCATTTTTGCTAGTCAGTTTTCAGATGCGCAAAAAAAAATCACATATCACCACTAGGGCAGGGAATGATGCAAAATATTTTCATCTGACTGAATATTTTTCTGGTAAAAATCCCTAGTACCACCAGTTCTCTAGAAATGTGGAGCTGTTAGGTCTAATTCTACACATCAAACAGTAAATAAATCATAAAGTCTTCATGAGGAGACCTTAGAATAATATCAATATAATTAGATACAAATAAAAATAAAAAACAACCACAATGTGGTCACAACAGAAGTTGTAAAAGTTTCAAGGAAAAAACAACCTGGCAAAGTCAAAAACATTACTTAATATTCACAATTATCTTTCTACTGACACCACAAACAAATAAATCCACCTCTAACTAACACAGTCAGATAATTAATGTTACAATTCAGACAACAACCACTAACCAAGCAAGTCATGACAATCAGCTCAACTAATGAAGTGAATTAACAACAAAATAAAGTCAAATCCACTGATAAGTCCCATCAAACCCAGTCAGACCAAACTTCCTTAAAACGCCATAATAATTTAATGAAAAGTAGAGAAAACGCATGAAAAACGGGCTAAACTACATAAACCAACTTATTCAATCAGCAGTACCTGTATTTCTCTAACATTCGGCAGACACCTCAACAAACACATGTCGCTATTTAAGGTATAAATTCACTCATCAGGACTTAGCACTGCTAGCTGCGGCTAGCTCCGCCTATGTGGTTTTTGAATGGGAAAATCCGTGACAGACACATAGTCATTAAGAAAAAGAAACAAACAAACGAAGTCACTCACCACTGAGTTGATGAAATCAGGACAAATGGAATCATTCGGCTTGTTTTCACAAGCAGGAAAGAAGGATTCTTTGAATAAATATCCATTTTCTACCCTCCATTAAAAAGAGAGCAAGAACTTCCGGTTTCGGTCTGAGCAACACTCCGGTCTCCTGCCGTTCTGCGCATGTCACACAGGGACGCTGAAGACCTGCGTCCCGAGCGATCTCCTATTTTTGGAGTAGGATGTGGCTGCAGACATCAAAATGGCGTCCAAAATGGCGTCCCAACCACGACCGGAAAGACCACAACCGGAAAGACCTTGCAACCATCGACGGAAGTAAGCGGGGGGTGGGAGTGCGCATGCGCGATTCACGGGGAACGTTCACGCGGTGTGGAGCTCTTCAGTAAACGAGACACTTCGCCTCTAGCTCACCGGTACCGAGTTGGAGCCCCTCTAGCTCACACGTTACGTTACACCATTTAAGCGGCACACTGCCAGTGCCTTTTAGCTTTCAACACACAGCGGGATTTGTAGAGGTACGTTTTCCACGAGGTACGGAGTCCACGAGCTAACGCTAAAGCTAAAACAATAGCTACAGGTTATTGTAGCTCAGTACTTTACCTTAAACTATTTTTCTTGGCTCCGTGCGCTCGGTCCTGCTGCCTGTTTGTTCACACAGCGTTAACTTTATAGATCTAACTTAAATATAATATAAAGAGTACTTTAGTAAGTCATTTTATAAAACCTTTGACAGTGTGAATTAATCCCTGTGTGCATGTTTTTCAGGTGACGAAGTCTTAGAGATGAGGTGAGCAGCTGAGAAAGCCATGCTGCAGAAAAATACTTTAACCACAAAATAAAGTGTTTGTAAAATGGAGTGGTATTTATTTCATGTCTTTCACGCCAAATAATACTGAAATAATACCCAGTTATGGATGTTTTGAAACAATTATTGATACAGGTGAGGGAGCAAGCTGCTAAGTTTGTTTTCACTGTTGCTTCAGTGATTCCAGTACTTTATTAATTACTAGTACTGTTTATACACATCTGGGAAAGTCTGTTAACTTACATATAAATGTATAGTCCTTATACAGCCTTAAAATATTGTAGTGAATA
Source organism: Callopanchax toddi (assembly GCA_006937965.1). Lineage (NCBI taxonomy): Eukaryota > Metazoa > Chordata > Actinopteri > Cyprinodontiformes > Nothobranchiidae > Callopanchax > Callopanchax toddi. The sequence continues at coordinate 1,790,096 of SSNR01000079.1, forward strand.
TACTTCTGTTGTTAAACTAGATTTCTTGTCTGAGGTACAAATGAATTTACTATTATGTTCTAATGTAAGTTTTAAATGTAGATTAACTTTGTTCCACTTGTTAAATGCAGCTAAGTCTGTTCAAAATTAAGAAATAAAAGTTAACCTGGTCTGCAATTTAAAAATAACGTTTTTTAAAAAACTACTTAGGTTAAATGTGTCTTGTTAAAAGCCCTTCTATCTTACCAAAATGAAGATTTTTTAAAGTTTGGTTTAAGTTTGCCAGTCCGGCTGCAGCCAGATCCTACTCAAAAGAAACTACGTTTTTCTATTTGTTCTTTAAAGAGTAGAATTTACTATTATGTTCTAATGTAAGATTTAAATGTAGATTAACTTTGTTCCACTTGTTAAATGCCGCTAAGTTTGCTCAAAATTAAGAAATAAAAGTTCGCCAGGTCTGCAATTTAAAAATAACGTTCGATGGAGGCATTTCTGGTCGTGGTTGTGACGTCATTTCCTGTCGTGGTTGTGACTCCATTCTAGACGCTATCTTTGAAGTCCGCAGCCAGATCCTCTTGACTTTTTGCACTCAGTGCGCATGCGTCAGGAGCAGAAAACAATGCTCTATGTTGGGACGGCGTCCCGTCCAGACATGCGCAGTAGAACCCAAAGAAACACGACCTATCGGTCCAGTAAAAAGTAGTAAGAAAACCTTTCTAAACTACACCTAAATGCAGATTATACACAGCACTTATTGTATATATAATGGATGGCTCGTTTAGTTTTATTTTCATGTTAGTTTTTTATATTTTGTGATCCTATTTCTCTTCTTCCTCTTGGGACTGGCGGGGCGGCGCCCGAGCGCCCCCTATGGACGGGCCGCCACTGCTCCCGGTACGTGGTTATGTCGTTAACATTTTTTCATTCATTAAAAAACGGTATATTCAGACAACAGCTAGCCTAGCTTAAAATCAACAACAAGCGGTGAAGCTATCCTAAAGAATTTTCTATCCTGACTTTGTTCCCCATAAAAAATCCCAATACGTTTTATTTATTTGCATCTGAGCTCTAAAATATACAGAAATGAGGCAGCTGCGGGGGGGGGGGGGGGGGGGGGGGGGGGGGGGGGGGGGGGTCTCTTTTTTATTTTAATGTTTCTAATATGCAAAGCTACACCTAGCATGCTAATGCTTTGATTTCTCTGCACTCAGAAACCAGAATCTCTCAAACTCAAGTGGAAATAATGAGGTGGAAATGTTTCCCTAAATTCTAAATCCAATATGGCTGACTGGCGATTAAAAAGTGTAGATAGCTAAAATAACAAACGGATGATTTGCATTTTGGCCAGATTCTGTTCCATTGAAGTGGATCCTGTAGCTAACACTGTTAAGGTGGCTGTGATGTCATCCTGGGTTTCATTATTGAAGTAAATGAATGCAGCGCATGTTGATGATTCAAGCATAAAAACTCATCATGTTTAGAGGATCGTGCGCTCGTGCTTTTCGTTCCACGCCTCCCTGCTGCAGCTGGCTCTGCACTAAAGGTGCTTTTAAAGCTTCTCAAGACACACACACACACACACACTAATCCAGGACCTGTGGTAGTCTCTGTGTGCTGAGCCACAGAGGGACAGGGAGATTGAGGCTAACTTACGCAACATGGCCGAACTCTTCCCCCACAGTGACAGAACACAGCGAACATCGCAGAAAGAAGTCTAGATTCTGAAATGTCAAAACAACTTGTGTGTTTGGGTAAACTGCAGAATAAGAGTAAACGGACACAAAGGGGTAACATCTGTCTTTCACAATAAAAGTATTCCCTGATGGACATTTCAAACTAAAGGGACATTAACGGCGGACAGTACCACGCCTCGTCCGAGTCGGGTCAGCGATTCTGATCCGATGTATTTATGGTCAGCTGCTGCTTCTTATTACTTATTATGACTATTCTTCCTGGGGTCCGGGACCAAGCGACTTCCTGAAAGGGGCGTGGTCACAAGTATGTTGCTTGACCACGCCCCTTTCAGGAAGTGATCAGTAGGTCTTGTTGCCTCTTTCTTTTCGGGGCGGTCAAATCGAATGTAACAGGTGCGTTTTAGCTGCAAGGCATTAAGACGTGTCAATCACACTCGTGTTCAATTTGGTTGGATAATGATGATGTCATTTTTAGCAGAACAGTGGCTATTCTTTACGTTGTGTGAAAACAGAACTGCAAAAATAAATGAAAGTTTTCTAGCTAGGTGAGTTTAATGCCGTTTTCTGTGCGGTTGTCCGAAGTTCTGTTTCTTTACTCCTTCAGCTGCAGTTTGATGAGATTTGTTCTTTTAATATCCCGTCCTTGCTGCTGATAAAGACAAAAATTTAATTTCAAAACAAAGAAACTAGAAAACAGCAGATGACGCCTTTCTTTAAATGTGCGAGAACATTTCTGCACCTCTACAAAGACGTTCTGATCCTTTTATACAGAGAAACAAATGCTTTTTATTTTCTTTATGTTTAATGTACAGCTGCACAGGTTAAAATGCATCGTCTTCAGATTTTAAAATGTGAAAAACAACATTTTTGTGGCCCATAAAAAGTTTAGACACCCTGCTCTAATAGACTGTTTTTCTTAATATTAGGTTATAACTCGTTAACAGATTACTGAACCTGATGATGATAGGTACACCTCCACAGCCTCCCTAACCACTGGCTTCTGCTCTAAATGAGACTTCGCCTCCTTTATGGAGCAACCAGTCAGCAAACAGACCAAAGCCAAAGGGACCACCTACAACGAGAGAGAGAACATCAAAAAATCAGCTGTTTTCATCCAGTCATTCCTAAACCTGTCCACCATGACGCATCCCTACCTTCCTATGGCGTCTGGCGACGTGGGTATGAGTCGTCACGTCACAGGATGTGATGTCTGCTGTCAGCTGGTCCACCTGATAGATGGCCTTCAGGAGGGCCTCCTCACACTCTGGCTCTGGACCACCAGACAGCTTCTAGAACCAGGATGAGACCAGCTGACATCACTGCGTAGGAGTTAGTTTACCACGGAGTTTAGTGGTCTGAAAATTCTACATTTTATTGTTGGTCACCAAGATGCATTATGGGCCATAAAGATCCTGTAAACATGTGAAATTTTCACATAATTGTGTTTTAGTAAAAATATTTTAGATTTGAACATTTACACACTAAATTAAAACACACGTGTAATTTCTTGGCTTGATCTGTTAGCTGATATGCTAGTTGATATGCTAGTCGATATGCTAGTTGATATGCTAGTCGATCTGTTAGCTGATCTGCTAGTTGATATGCTAGTTGATCTGCTAGTCGATATGCTAGTCGATCTGTTAGTCAATCTGTTAGCTGATCTGCTAGTCGATCTGTTAGCTGATCTGCTAGTCGATATGCTAGTCGATATGCTAGTCGATATGCTAGTCGATCTGTTAGCTGATCTGCTAGTCGATATGCTAATCGATCTGTTAGTCGATCTGTTAGCTGATCTGCTAGTCGATATGCTAGTCGATCTGCTAGTCGATCTGTTAGCTGATCTGCTAGTCGATATGCTAGTCGATCTGCTAGTCGATCTGTTAGATGATCTGCTAGTCGATATGCTAGTTGATATGCTAGTCGATCTGCTAGTTGATATGCTAGTCGATCTGTTAGTCGATATGCTAGTCGATCTGTTAACTGATCTGCTAGCTGATCTGCTAGTTGATATGCTAATTAATATGCTAGTTGATATGCTAGTTGATCTGTTAGTTGATCTGCTAGTCGATATGCTAGTCGATCTGTTAGCTGATCTGCTAGCTGATCTGCTAGTTGATATGCTAATTAATATGCTAGTTGATATGCTAGTTGATCTGTTAGTCGATCTGCTAGTCAATATGCTAGTTGATCTGCTAGTCGATCTGTTAGTCGATAAGCTAGTTGATCTGTTAGTCGATCTGCTAGTTGATCTGTTAGTCGATCTGCTAGTTGATATGCTAGTTGATCTGTTAGTCGATCTGCTAGTCAATATGCTAGTTGATCTGCTAGTCGATCTGTTAGTCGATAAGCTAGTTGATCTGTTAGTCGATAAGCTAGTTGATCTGTTAGTCGATCTGCTAGTTGATCTGTTAGTCGATCTGCTAGTCGATATGCTAGTTGATCTGTTAGTCGATATGCTAGTTGATCTGTTAGTCAATCTGCTAGTTGATTTGCCAGTTGATCTGTTAGTCGATATGCTAGTCGATCTGCTAGTCGATCTGCTAGTCGATCTGCTAGTCGATCTGCTAGTCGACCTGCTAGTCGATCTGATAGTCGATATGCTAGTCGATATGCTAGTTGATCTGTTAGTCGATATGCTAGTTGATCTGTTAGTCGATCTGCTAGTCGATATGCTAGTTGATCTGTTAGTCGATATGCTAGTTGATATGCTAATTAATATGCTAGTTGATATGCTAGTTGATCTGTTAGTCGATATGCTAGTCGATCTGCTAGTCGATATGCTAGTCGATCTGTTAGTCGATATGCTAGTTGATATGCTAATTAATATGCTAGTTGATCTCTTAGTCAATGTGCTAGTCGATCTGTTAGTCGATGTGCTAGTCGATATGCTAGTCGATCTGTTAGTCGATATGCTAGTTGTTATGCTAATTAATATGCTAGTTGATATGCTAGTTGATCTACTAGTCGATCTGCTAGTCGATATGCTAGTTGATCTGTTAGTCGATATGCTAGTTGATATGCTAATTAATCTGCTAGTTGATCTGCTAGTTGATCTGCTAGTCGATATGCTAGTCGATCTGCTAGTTGATATGCTAGTTGATATACTAGTAGATCTGCTAGTCGATCTGCTAGTCAATCTGCTAGTTGATATGCTAGTTGATATGCTAATTAATCTGCTAGTTGATCTGCTAGTCGATATGCTAATTAATCTGCTAGTTGATATGCTAGTTAATCTGCTAGTTGATCTGCTATTCGATCTGCTAGTCGATCTGCTAGTCGATCTGCTAGTTGCTATGCTAGTTGATATGCTAGTTAATCTGCTAGTCGATCTGCTAGTCGATCTGCTAGTCGATATGCTAGTCGATCTGCTAGTCGATATGCTAGTCGATCTGCTAGTCGATATGCTAGTCGATATGCTAGTCGATCTGCTAGTTGCTATGCTAGTCGATCTGCTAGTCGATATGCTAGTCGATATGCTAGTCGATCTGCTAGTCGATATGCTAGTCGATATGCTAGTCGATCTGCTAGTCGATCTGCTAGTCGATATGCTAGTCGATCTGCTAGTTGATATGCTAGTCAATCTGCTAGTCGATATGCTAGTCGATATGCTAGTCGATATGCTAGTCGATCTGCTAGTCGATCTGCTAGTTGATCTGCTAGTCGATCTGCTAGTCGATCTGCTAGTTGCTATGCTAGTTGATATGCTAGTCGATGTGCTAATTAATCTGCTAGTCGATCTGCTAGTTGATATGCTAGTCGATCTGCTAGTCGATATGCTAGTCGATATGCTAGTCGATCTGCTAGTCGATATGCTAGTCGATCTGCTAGTTGCTATGCTAGTCGATATGCTAGTCGATATGCTAGTCGATCTGCTAGTCGATCTGCTAGTCGATATGCTAGTCGATCTGCTAGTCGATCTGCTAGTTTATCTGCTAGTTGATAAAGTAAAAAAAGTAAAGTAAAAAAAATCCTGCGCTTTTTAATTTACTTCAGTAAAATAACTTCTTGTACTTCCACTTCTAACAAAGACACTTATGAATTAAAGTACATGTACTACCTGATGTAGACACTGTGTGTACTTGTGCAGTCTAACGTTCCTTTAATGTGTATGTTCATCGCGGTATGCTAGCTGTGTGTACCTGCAGCCTAACGTTCCTTTAATGTGTATGTTCATAACGGTATGCTAGCAGTGTGTACCTGTGCAGTCTAACATTCCTTTAATGTGTACGTTCATAGCAGTATGCTAGCAGTGTGTACCTGTGCAGTCTAACGTTCCTTTAATGTGTACGTTCATGGCGGTATGCTAGCAGTGTGTACCTGTGCAGTCTAACATTCCTTTAATGTGTACGTTCATAGCGGTATGCTAGCTGTGTGTACCTGTGCAGTCTAACATTCCTTTAATGTGTACGTTCATAGCGGTATGCTAGCAGTGTGTACCTGTGCAGTCTAACATTCCTTTAATGTGTACGTTCATAGCGGTATGCTAGCAGTGTGCACCTGTGCAGTCTAACGTTCCTTTAATGTGTACGTTCATAGCGGTATGCTAGCTGTGTGTACCTGTGCAGTCTAACATTCCTTTAATGTGTACGTTCATAGCGGTATGCTAGCAGTGTGTACCTGGAGTAACCGTGTGGCTCTGCGGTAGAGCTTGGTGTTGGAGACCTGCAGGTCGATCATGTGATTCTGGTAAATCTTCCCCTTTAAGACGTGAGCTCCAGTGCTTACAGCGTTCAGCACCAGCTTAGTGGACAGCTCCCACTGGGGACAGAACAAAGAAAATCATCCTCTACATCAGGGGCCTTCAACTAAATATGCCAAAGGTCCAGATCAGCATTCGCGACGTGGTCCTCGGTCCGGGGGCAGCGCCACACACACACAGATATATATATATATATATATATATATATATATATATATATATATATATATATATATATATCTGTGTGTGTGTGTGTGTGTATTTTTATATATAAATAATTATTTGGAGATAGATGGATGGATAGATAATTATTTTTATTTATATTTAAATACTTAAACATATATTCTCTGAGCACAAGATCCCCATTAATTAGTTTGTGGTTGAAGTAAATTTTTGAGAAAAATGGTTTGTTTTTTTTCTTCTGCTGTTCAGATGCAGAAAAGTCGACATTATTTTTACTCTCTGGTCCAGTTTTTGACCAGAATGAACTGATTACTGACAATGGCCTGGTGGATCATTGCTCGTCTGCCTGCTCTGAGCTTCTTCTCCTCTCCTCCTTTCTTCACCTCTCCAGCGTCTCTACCCGGTGCATGAGTGTGCCAGCTCTTTCCTATTCCTTTAACCAATTTGAAGAATTCTGCAGCGGGCTCCCAGATCAGCCAAGAAATACATCCCTCCAGCTAAATTATCCGTTATTGTGTGTGAGTGCGTGTGAGAGCGTCTGCAGGTGTAATGACGCTGAGAGACGTCCGGTTCTCGCTCTGCGACCGCTGTGGCCTCATTTATAAAACTTATAAAATAAATATGTTTATAATTTGTTATATTTTATATAAAATTTTTTTTTTTTTTTAAACGGGTCGGAAAGGGAGTCACTTTCTCCGCAAACTTTAGGATTTATAAAAGAAAACGGAGAAATGATGAACTCTGCACACTTTGCATAAGCACGTCTTAGAGAAGGTTAAAAAAACGTTTTATTTTGGAGACGTCAGACTCAATAAAAGGCTTTCAGTCATTTTAACGTGTTTTTAATGAGACAGGTCGGGGCGGGTTCTAAAAATAGACGCAGCGATGCGGAGCGGTTTAAACCCTGACCCGCGCATCACTAGTGTGCGTGGCGCCTTTCTGCAGCAGTAGATCTTTCTGAAGCTGCGGGAGGAGCTGCCCGACCGTGGTGTAGGGGGAGCTTAGCGAACTAAAGGAGTTGCCGCGGTGCGCCACTCGCTTGGCGCTCGGTTTCTCCTCCAGGACTCCGGTCGGGACTGAGTTCCGAACCATGTACAGGGGGAGGGCGAGGTCCGCGGGTTCCGAGTGAGCGACAAATCTGCTCATTAGCGCTCGCGTGTCTCCTCGGACACGCCTGCTCCTTATAGACCAGGGACCGGGTCTGGATTTGCTGGGTCCAGAGAGAGCCGGCTCTGGGTCCGGATCCGGACCGCGGTCCGCCTGTTAGTGACCCCTGCTCTACATCTACGTGAGCCGAGAGGCTGAGAGGAATGGACTTCCTGTTTTATTTTTGAAGCTCCTTTTATTTTTATTTAAGGAGTTTGGCATAAAAAATAAAAAACCCAAAAGACAAAAATAATGTTCTGGATTTCTGAGAGTCTACACTACAATACTGAGAGGGAAACTTTTACTATTAAAAAATCCATAAAAAGGAGAAATCCTCTCTGTGTTTAACCTTCGTGTGAGTCTACAGAACTACCTGAGGTGCGCCCTCTACCTACCATGCTCAGTAAGCTCCGTGAAGCAGGAGGACCTGGAGACCATGTGAAGTTCAGCGAAGACGAACACAGTTGACTGATTTCATCCTGTCATAAATAAGGAGGTCGTTCTGATAAATCAGTGCTTTAATGGATTCATTAATCAGTGTTTTTGATCCATCACTATATCGATGCTACATCTACAGAGGGACAGATAAGTCCTCTGTGACGTATAGATACCTGGAGAGCAGCGTGTCCGTCGGTCTGATGGCGGACGGCGTGGAGGTTAGACGTCTTTCCTCTCACTCTGCGCGCCAGCTCTGCCACCTGACTGACATCATCTGCAGAGAGAAGCTGTTGAAACACACGCCGACTCCGTTTGGACGAATTCCAAACATCTCGTCTCACCGGAGCGCGTGAAGACAAGCAGGACGGTGTCGTCTTCAGTGAGATCAGGCAGGACCTGCTGCAGGAAGTCCTCGTGTGAGATGCAGAAAGTAGGACCCTGGAGGAAGAGTGAAATAAAACTACTATGCAGCCCTGTGTAGGAACTAGATGTGGTGACCGCTCAGCTATCCTCCACCTACCAGATCATTTAAAGGACCCTCGGCGTTGTCCAGCTCTTCGTATCCCCCGCAGACGAAGCCTCGAACGTCCTCGCAGTCTAAAAGACCCGCGTATTTACGACATCGCACCAACACGGACGAGCTCGCTGCGTTCGCCTTACCTGCTCCGAAGGTGGGTCTACACTCGCTGGCGTCGATGAGGCCCAGAGTACCGAGGGAGCCCCAGCCCAGGTAACACACGCGCCTACCGCGCCGCAGACTGAAACGGGGACAGGCTGGATCGGGGTCACGCTCGGATTTAAAGGACGTAGAGCAGGATGTCCTACCTGTGTCCGGCAGCCTCCACCAGAGCAGCCATGCCGTCTCTCTGCGAGTACGTCACGGTCAGAGTCTGAGCCGACGCTCTCATGTGCTGCAGAATACCGCTGATGGAAAACATCCTGTACTTTACTCATAAAATGGTTCATTCATAGAGGAATGTCCTCATTAAACCAAACCAGACTCTCAGTCCAGAGAGAATCTATACACCGAAGCAACCACTAGAGGTCAGTAGAGCACAAGTCCATCGGTTGACCCGTCTAAAGGACAGAGGACCCACCTGGGTGTGATGGGAGTGTCTGAGAAGGCGGCGGCGTGAGCAGCTGATAAAACCGCCTCCAGGAGGATCTTAGTGGCGCTGCCTCCCTTCATCCTGGACGAGCCGCTGACGGCTTCCGGCTGAGCGGACACACACACACACACACACACACACACACACACACACACACACACACACACACACACACACGGAGTCAGAACCTGAACAGGTGTGAATGCGGAACGATGAGCGTGACAGTACCCCGACTGCAGGGTTCAGGAGGAAGGCTTTCTGCGTCTTGGCGAGCTCCTGCATGGTTTCCACCACGCTGCGAAACGTGGCCGTGGATCCTGGCATGACCTCGTCCCTTTCATAAATAAAAATCCACCAGTTTCTACAAGCTGCCTTTCTGCATTCGGGTGGGTGGGTTACCTGGACTGATGGGCGGGGTTAAAGCCCACGAGCACAGGAGTGTAAACGTCCAGGTTCTGAAGACAAAACTCCAACTGACCGGCGACGAACGGAGCCTGAAATGAAAGAGGAACGTCGTCGCTTTAGTTTGTTCTAACAGCCTCTGACATCACACTACCGCCGCCGTGTCTGGGGCTGCTTTGTCGACTCGTTACAGTAAAATCAAGGTTCGTTTGGAAGATTTCCTTCCTCCAAATAAATGAAATGTCAGCGGATTTGTGACGAGGCTGACTTACAGACAACCCACAGGAAATCCCAACGAACAGGACTCTGGTCTGTCCCTCACAGGCCTGCAGAGAAACACGAAGACCTGTTAGCACTCAGACACCTGACACAGACACAGTACTGCTGTGAGGTCCCTGACCTTCTTCAGACTGAGCACGCCCAGAGCGGAGTCGTCCTCCGGAGCCTCCTGGGAGGAAAACAGAGCTCTGAGGAGACGGGGAACGATAGATGGTGAGAACGTTGTAGACGTTAGGGATCACAGAACCAGTCCAAACACACCTGTCTCCTCCGGCAACGACGTACGAACAGATCTCAGCGTGGTTCTGCTGCCTCAGCGCTTTATTGAAGCCCGACTAACAACAAAACAGACAAACAGGAAACTGTAGCCAACAGGAAGTCGTGACTCAGACGCAGACATGGATGAAACCAACCGAAGGACATCAGTCCTGGTTTCCAGTGACAGAATTTTACCGTGATGAAGAAAGCAAGTCGGCCAGAAGTACCACATCCACTCAGAACAACAAGGCTGTCCCGAGGGTCCTGTAACCAGAAGGCACTATTAGTTTATCGCCATGGCAACCAACAGAAACAAACCCAGAGAGTACCTTCAGAATGAGATGCACCCGCTCTGCGACTTCCATTACCGTTTTCACCGTCTGGTCACTCAGAAGCCTCTAAACACGACTTTTAGATTAATGTTCTGATCATAAACTTTTAGGGAAAGGCTCTTTATAGGATACCTGATACGTCGGTCCCGCCTCCTCCTGGAACATCTGGGCGTCACACAGCTGTAACATCCTCACGATGCTACTGGCCGAAGCCCGATCCATGTCTCGGGTCAGGGGGTTGGACTTCTCTGAAACAGGAAGTGACGGCTCGTAATCTGAGGACTTTAGAGGAGACAGTTTAGATTATTTAAAAAGGTTGCCCAAATCAAATCTAAATTCTACAACATATTTACATTTACCATTACCTTACATTATAGTAACCCTCATATCCTCAGTTGAATTTTAAAAATACACTTAATTTTTTTTATATTTGCCCTGAACGTCTGTAGTATTCTGAGAAAATGTACTAAGACAGTGTTACTTATTAGTAGTACTAATTATATACTAGCTAGTTTTAGACAAACAAGCATAATACTAGATTAATCGTTAGCTTTTTTACTTTTAAATTAAATTTTAAAAAATTTTTAATCAAAATTTGACTTTTTTGAGAAACTTTCCAGCTTTGGAATTAACGTTAAATATTATTTTACTTTCAACACTTTTAAAAGTTTGCATTTGACTAAGTTATAAAAATATCAAACATTGTTCTGTTGAAACAAACTAAACAAATGGTCTCGTTATAAATTGTAGAGGTTTAAAAACAGCTAAAATAGTGTCCTAACACATCAGTGTGAATTTATTGAGCAAAAATTGTGTAAAAACACAAAACTTAGCCGCTAATTCGCCACAGATCTGCAGCAGTGTCTCTCCTGGTTTGTCCCTGTTTCTAGAGACTCCGCCCACTTTGATAAATAACCACTTAAAAATAACAGAAATCTCTCTTTAACAGGACATTTTCTTTACACACTGCTGCTCACTGTAATCTGTAGATGTGGTTGTGGGTTTAAATCCCTACATGTATTGATGCTACCCTGTTAACAGCTTTTCCTCTCGCTTTCTATCATTTTACTTTACTTTATGTTCCATATTGTAACTTTTTATTGACTTTTATTATTGAGAAATCTTTATTTGTTACACTAAAGCTAAATAAACGACTTTTTATGGTTAAAAAAATGATGATTTTGTGTTTTTATAAAGCTAAAACAGGTGTATTAAACCTTTAAAAGGCTTAAGTTTCACTTTCGGTTTTGCCCGTTTCTTTTTTTCAGTAAACAGTTTCCTAAAGTTGACTTATCGTGTTTTAAACGCAACAATATTTAGTTATTAAATAGAATTACGTCACGGTTTTTGTCCGTAATTTAATGCTACGACGAGCCAAGGTAACTTCCGGTTTTAACTGTAAAGCTAGCCGCTAGCTGTTTCCATTTCCGCTTTGTTACTACGGAGTTTTCCTAAACTTACCTCCCAGTCGGACATTGTTTAAGTGTCAGCAGAGTCCTGTTTAATGTAGCTGCTGAACTCTGGTCTGTCCTCCTGTCTCTGTGGTCCTCTAGGGTCTGTCCTCCTGTCTCTGTGGTCCTCTAGGAAGTGTCCCCTCTGTTTCAGCTAGCTGTGGTAAAATGGAAGCCATTAAAACCACTGCTTTATCAATGGAAGCAAAGATCACTGGAAAAAATGAAAAGATATTTTTTAAAAAAGGAGCTCTATCACATTTTATGAAATATTTACCTTTAGGAAATCTACAGTATTTTCAAAATAAAGTTCAAACAATCAAATGCTGAAAAGATTCAAAACTTTTGTAACTTTATTTTAGCTTATATTACCAAAAATTATTTTGTAACAAGACGACCTTCCTTTGCTTTAAATTTTATTTCCCCTTAAAGGAATGTTTTGTTCATTTTGTATTTGTAATTCAGTTATTTATTTAAAGTAAGGACCACACCTACTGGTGACATCACTCAAAACAAGTGGAGTCTGTAGAAACAGGAAGTAGCCCTCTCACCGGAGCAGTATGGCTAGTCAGACCAGGAGAGACTGGGGGGAAATTAGCAGCTATTTTTAGAGTATTAAAAACAACTGTTGCTCAAAAAACTCATTCAGATGCATATGATTGATGTTATTACTTGAGACTTTAGTTCAGGCATGTCCAAAGTGCGGCCCGGGGGACACTTGTGGCCCTCAGGACATGTCTCTTTATTGCTAAGGGTTAGCCTACTAGTGTAAGACAGGTTGTGTATACCGTACTGTATAAGATAACTTGTCTTAAAGTATCTGGATAACTTGTACTTGACATAACATTGATGACACAAATACAACAGTGGTCAAAAAATCTGTAATTAGTGTTTACAACCATTAAGAAGGTGTATTGGTTTGGTCCGATTATTGGCTGAAAGCTCCACGGTGAGATCAAACAAACCCATTCATTTACACACACAGCTCCCGCCACACTTTCAAACATGCTTTTCAACCTTCAGAGCCCCAGAGATCCAACTGATTCTCTGCCGTGTGAAAATATTTACACCACAGCAGATTGTGGAGTCTGATACATCTCATCACTCCTCCAAACTCCCACTGCCGTCTCACAGAACTGCCGACTAATCTCTATCAGCAACACGACGGCCAGGACATTTCTCACATCGTGTTCCATCGAGAGAGAAAAGACTAATATTATTTATCCTCTCACTACATAAATCGTGTTGCCATTTTTTTTGTTTTCTTTTTTAGAAAAAAATGTAATTCTTGTGGGGGGGTTGTGACTTTATGGTGATACATTGGTATTACTCACTACTAGCTGACGCTGATTATTAATGATATCTGACATCTGAAGAACAGTTTGGTGCTAACCTTTCTGAGTCAGTCCGACACCAGAGCTGTGTGTGTGTGGGTTGTGTGATAAGTCAGCTCAGGACCAGAACACACTGAATCCAAACCGTCGTTTAATACAAGTGTACTGGAGTTAATGGATGCTTCTTAAAGACAAAACTGAAATGATACCAAGAGCTTAGAACCTTATAGAACATGGGACATGTTGCAATGTAAGACATTAAAACTAGGTTGCTTTGAGAATAGCAAAGGACAGAAAGCCAAACAGGACTTGAGACCCTGGGAATGAAAGGATCCTAAGATTGAACGTGGGACTATCTAACCTTACAAATTTAGAGTTATGGACAAGTCAATAGTACTCAAGGGCAAGCATTAGGAAAGTACGACCATAAGAACATAAAGGACTTTAACAAAAAGGTAAGACATCAATAGTTAGCCTCTTATCCTGGTGAGAGGCAGGACCACATAAAGGTTTAGTGCTACGAGGGAAATAGGGCCTTAGAAACACGTCACAGGATCTTAAATACCTAGAAGACATGATCAAATAGTTGGTCTCTAACTTAGACCCTTGTGAAGACATACAGGACTTTGGGAACGTTGTTTCTCAATGTTAGACACAGGATAGATGATGATGCTGGAAGCCTTAGACATTAGACCAGCCCACGTTCTAAATGCACTCAAAACTAATGGTATTACAGGCTCACTCAGCTGTCACATTTTCAAAATTACAATTTTCTCAAAATGAACAAAACTGCTAAACTTGGAGGATTGAAGATGATCTTACTGCTGGTTATTAATGCTCATCACTGCTCAAGCAGCACATCTGTCTTTGAGTATAAGACTACAAGTCTTTCAAAATACTCTTGATCATTTTTGTCTATTAGGACTCCTCTGACAAAGTTATTGAGACAATTGTTTTGCTTTTTCACTTATTTCATTTTATTTTCATCAATCCATCTTCTACTGTCTACTTGGGATCAAGTTGATAATTGCCAGACACTCTATGCCTCTCATCTATAGAAACTCCTGTGTTTTCAGACCAACTGTGAGATCTATTCTGTCCAGCTAATCATGGACAAGCCCTGAGGTCTCCTCCTTGGTGGGACATGTCTGAAACACCTCCAATGGAAGGTGTCCAACAAGTCAAAACCACCTCACCTCTACTCTGAGTGCCTCCTGAATAGCTGAGCTTCTCATCCTACCCCTGAGGTGAGTCTACAACCACTGCAGTCTCATTCTTCCAGTCATTACCAACAGGTCATGACCATAAATGAGGGCTGGAATGTAGATTTATTGGTAAATCAAAGCTTTGCCATTCAACTCAGCTCTCTCTTCCCTTCACCAGAACACCTCTACCCTAGTCTGCCTATCAGTCTCCTACCCTATTCTACACTCACTCTACTCAGCTCCTCCACCTGGAGCTCGTTCCCAACCAGGAGTTGGCAGTCCACCCTTTTCCAGTAAAGGACCACGGTTTTAGACTCAAGCCGAGTTCACACTGTGTGATTTTTGGTCTTCGTAAAGGACTCGTACCTGTCAAACTGTGACCATACTAACCGTGTCACGTTGTATGACTCCTTGCGGTGTTATTGTAAATGTACTAAATGTAATAAAGTTTCTTCAAACAGTAGGTGCTGCAGTGCCACGGAGCTGCACCACAAAAATGTGACAGAAATAACAACAAGAGCTCACCTTTCATTCTGTTATTGTTGGATTCTGACTCTAAAAAGGGGGAAAGGTGGTTGAAACTAAGAAGACGTCTGTGGACATCTGCCTTTCATGTTGCTGTTGTGTCATCCCGTTCACGTCACTCTCTGGGTTTGAACCTACTGGTTCGTCGTAAACGCCAGTTGTAGCTTTTCTGGCAGTGCTTGATACCAATCATTGGTCATGAGACTGCAAGACCTTGTGTCGGTGACACAGTCACACTGTATGACCACAGGCTGTCGATTTAACCCCAACTAAAGATTTTCCTTCGATGTTCATTTGACAAAAGACCGTGACGGCAGAAAACCGCACGGTGCGATATCGGCTTTAGAGGTACTGATCTACAGTCTGCTAGAATCCCAACTTGATGAAGACCATATCTTCCACAAATAAGTAAAACATAGAGATGGAATACGAAGCTCCACCCCCTTTTAAATTAAAAACCTTATATCCCTAAAAAAAACCTCTCTGACAAGAATAAATTCTCCCTCCCTTTGGCTAATCTCTGTGTTTCTAACAGAAAACTTCCGTATTGTTGCACCGTAGAATGACTCTGGCAATGAGATCTCTCTCATCCCATTTCTATTCAATCATCATTATTTTTGACAAACCTCACAAATGAAATTCGTCATCACTGAAGCGATCCTCGTTTCTTGGTTTAAAAGGAAAATGCTCCATTCGGGGTCCTGAGGAGGAAAATAGCTGTCACTGACTCTAGCGCTGCTGTGGTTTGTTAAAACTCAACTGTGATTTCATACATTACATGTTTTATATCAAGATTCGTTGCATATTGAAATTGAAACCCTGCCGTTTTTCCTGACGAGGGATCAAACTGCCTGACAGAAGAACAAAACAACAACCAGAAGACATGTGGCTTTTTCTAGATTCATGACTAATTCTTTTCAAAAACCTTTGATTTGTTCCTTTCTTTGACACGTCAGATATTTATTACAAGTTTTCTAAAGGTTATTATTTCATGTCATGTTTAAAAAGCTGAACGTTTTGTACATTTAGACTTTTCTATTAATCCTGTTTGATCCACACAAAAAAGCAAAAGCAAAGAGCTGTCAGCCTTCAGAATAAAAGCCTAAATGGTCTGAGAAACGCAGATCTAAGCGAGAACCAAAAAGGTGTGTCAAAGAAATCAATTATGAATTGTTAAGAAGTAAAAATAAGTTACCCAGCTGGAACTGGGATTGAACCAATGGCATAGATTTGCTCTTGACGTTGGTGGGGACCAGGATAGGGGGGATTCCGAGCGAGCGCCGTAACAGGAAGAGAATTATAAAACGAGTCGCTCAGATCCAGGATGGTCCGAACTGGCCCAAAGTTACCATAGGCCCACTGGGAAAATACCCGATGGCCAGTCCAGCCTGGTCCTCATCCAGATCTAGGGCAGGTGCCATCGGCGTGGGCGGCTTGGCTCACGCCGGTCGATCCAGACACGCCTCCCTCACCTTCAGTACACAGCACGTATTATTAGTGGAGATGCAGCGCTAGTTCTGCATCCTTGGATGGAATTATTGGTGGGGACAGTTCAGTGATTTCTGGGTACTGACACTTCACCTCTGTCCATGTCAAAGCTACACCCACGGATTTAACCGACAACAATGGTTCGACCTACTGAGCTACACGCCACCCCATATGTGTTTTTATCGCCGGTAAATAACCGTTAGCATCTAAGAGGTGCTCTTGTGTGTTATGTCTGGAGTGATGGTTACCAAATCTAACTCTAATTGGTGAAAAATACAAACTACTGTTTTTCCCTTCACTTCTATTGGTTGTAACTAGGGATGTACCGGTATCGGTTAAAGTTACCCTGGCTTCTGTGACTTGTGATTTATGTTGTAGTGTCCTATATTGAACACTAGGGGGAGCTATTGAGCTAAAGAGGAACAGTGAGGGTTGAGAGCTGGAGATGGTGCCAAATAGTTCATTTTATTTGGTTAAAATGTGGAAAACTGCAATAATTTCACTGTGAAATCACAGAAAATGGTTATTTTTCACCTTATATTTTAGTTTTGTGATCATTTTTATTAATATATATATATTTTAATCTAACTCAGTCATTTGTTGTAAAAAGCAGAGAAGAAAAAATAAAACCTGTATTCCAATTCGTTGCATTTTTTTGGTGTGGTATTAGTATTGGTATCGGTACTCGGCGAGTACTCAGATTTAAGTATCGGTATCGGATCGGTTTTGAAAAAAGTGGTATCGGTACATCCCTAATTGTAACGTTTCTAAAGAGGTGTCAATCATGCAATTTAACCAATGGATTTCTGAGATTCTGCTGTGAGGTGGACCTGAATGGAGGTCTGCATTGAGCTGAAACCAGGAAGCAGCTGCAGGCTGATCATGTTTTTTAGTGGGTTTTAAGTATTTTATAATCGGAAACATGTGGATTTCCAAAATACTAATTCAGAGAACAAATGGTTTTTAATTCACCAGTACTTCTGTACAACTTCCATTATTTGTATTGTTATAATCAGTTCATTGCTCCAAATAAAGTTTAAACATGATATATTTTCTTTCTTTTATTTGTATTTTTTTCGGTTAGAAGTCCCCCCACCGCCCCACTGAGCTCATATTATCCTCAACACAGAGACTCCTATCTTCGACCCAGTTTGCCGTTATTTCCTGTTCTATTTTTCCCAGCAGCCTGTGCATCGTTACATCTCCTCTGCTGCCAAACACACCCTTTGACGTGTCAGTAAACTTCAAATCCTCTCTTCCTTTTCCACATTCAGACGCAGGCGGCTTCTCGTTCGAGACGCCTTGAAGGTAGACGTTAGAATAAATAGAAAAAACCAGAAGTCTGTAATCGTAGCGTCTGTCTTTAATCACCTCATTACGCCCAGCCTGATTAGAGCGCTCATTTAGCGTCTTTGTGATTCGGCTCAGAACGAGGTCGTGGCTTGGATCCTGTGAGGTTTACTGATGCTGCTGCTCTTATGAAGTAAATAAAATCAGCTCAAGGCGGTTTCACTCATTCATCTGGGGAAATGTTTCATAGAGGAGGGTTGTATTGGCTTGTGTTTTTTCTAACGTCAGCCAAACTTATTGTAGAAAACTGTAAAAAGTTTTCTCGGCGGCGTTCCGCTGTAAGGATCCTTTAGGTCTGGATGTCGGGGACGACGAGTCCTGAGACGAGTGTTTCTGTCACTCAGACACAAACAGCTGTACGAACCTCTACCGCCTCACGTGTTCTTAGTGCCGTGGTCGTCATGACAACAGAGACTTATCTCCAGTGGACAGAACCGTTCTTCTGAGAGCAATAAGGAAGTGTGTGTGTGAAGGATATGAAGATAGTGTGTGTTTAACAAAGAGTGGAATAGAATGCATAAAGGCCCAGCCTTCCTTAAAGGAACGCTTCCCTGTTGGACCTGAGGTATCAGTATGTGCTGTGATCCACTCTCTAACAACACACCTAGTTTGAGTTCAATATTTGTTCAGCTGATTGAGTTAAAGCCACTTTTCTGTTTGCTAAGGCCATTTGGCTGCAGCAGCCATCTTGAATTTGGCTGATTCCAAAAGTTAATTTAGATGTTCATCTAATTAAACTTTGTGTTTAAGTTTCACTGAAATGTATACAAAGTATATTGTATGTATCCTGGTCAGCCATCCTATATAGTCTGGCCATGACCCATTGAATGGCTTATTCATTCATAGGGGTGAGATCAACGGTTGTCTTCACATGCTATTGGATAGTGCTAGGACCAACCAGAGCAACAACCAATGTGACATAATCATATGACGGACAAGCGATTGAGTCCCATTCATTTAGCAACAACCAGAACCAGCTGGTAAATTAAACTTTTACTGTATCCCATCAGCAAAGCAGCCAGTACATCATTTTTCAAAATAAAAGACTTAAGTGTCTCTATCTGTTCACGTCTTAAAGAAAAGCCCAAATCTAAATCGTCCAAAGTTGATGACATAGCCGTTTAAACAAACGTGGTTCCTGAGCTGCCGCCATGTTGTTTACTTTCAAACTTGCAGCTCTGCTGTCATCGGAATAATCCCACCCCCAAAACCTTTAGAGCACTGTGATTGCTTCGGTACCAGACTAAGGTTCCAATGGAGCGTGGCTAGACCAAAGTTTGCAGAGCAAAACTGACGGTCTAGTTCATTAGGCTAACACAAATGTTGTTTATATTGTGCAATCAGTGTGGTGAATGACTCTCAGCTACCAGGATTTAGCCCAGTAAAACTGAGTTAAAGCCATTGTTGTGTTTGCATAGGTTTATTAGTGGGTGTAACTTGTATTCCCTCTTTCGTCCCATGACCTTCATCCTGATTATCCTATCAAATCTTAGAAACACTGTATACATTGCCGGATTTCTGATAGTGAAATGTTTGCTGATCCGAAACACTTAATTGTGACGAGTCAGCAAAAACAAGAAATCTGTAAGGGGGCTAACACTATTTCACAACACTGTATGTTGTTGTTTTCCCTCTCTCTTCTATATTGTGTCATTTCTGACTATATCTGTGTTCTGATCAGTGTTGCCACAGTTACTTTGAAAAAGTAATCCGACTACTGATTACTGATTACTCCCTTAAAAAGTAACTTAGTTACTTTACAGACTACTTGACTTTAAAAGTAACTAAGTTAGATTACTAGTTACTTTTTTAGTTACTTTATTAGTGACATTCAGCTGCCGATGACTCCTCCCCTGCCTCGACTTTAAAATAACCTCCAGTTTTACTAAAACACAGAAGTGAATTTTAACAGCAAGTCAACAAAATTGATCTCCTGATATTAAAGTTGAACTTCCAAACTATTTCCTGAAAAAAATACTTGGTTTTATGAAATATAAATTAAAGAGTCTTTCTTGACCTGACATTTAACACTTTTATGGCAAAACTACCTTTTATAAAATAACTTGTTTATTACTGTAACTATTAAATTACTTTTAACATGTTTTATTAACATCAGAACATTTGAATGAACATTAGAACAAACTTTAATGTTATCATCTTTATCTGACACTAACTCTAAATCCTGACTGTATTTATTCCAGATAGAAAACGATCATCTCTCTCCTCCATAGCTGTTTGTGTTGCTGCAGCTGGTTTTTACAGGATTTACCTGAAATCCAGGTCAACCCTAACCCTACCTGACCCTCTTTTCTAAATATACTTTTTGGAAAAATTTTTGTTTGACAACTAAATCTCATCTTTTAGAAAGATTTATTTAATTATTTTAACAAATAAAAAAAATTGAATTTAAAGTAAAGTAAAATTCACAACTATGACTAAAATTAATAATCTAGCTCCTGTCATCAGCTGTTCTTTAGACTCACCTGTTAGTTCCTTAAAACCGGAGGGTTTTAGGACCATGAGGAGCTAACATCAGCTCTTGTTTCTGCTGCTGCATTGTTTACCGACTGCTGCGTTTGTCTGAAGGATGCATCAAAACGTCTCTTTAGTTGCTGGCGCTGCTTTGGAGCTTCGGCTGCATTCAGGCTGCTAGTCTGCTCGGCTGTCAGACAGACGGTCAGCTGCTCGGGTCGTTCTCCGTTTGTTCTCAGTCTCACACTCCTTAATAAAGTCTAGACCCCGAAGATAAAACAAAGCTGTTGTATCAGAGGAGTTTACAAAAATAATGCCCGGATATTCAGGTAAATAGGCTACTTTATCACAGGTCAGTGACTCCTCCTCCAGCTGGAGCGACTCCTCAGCTGTGCTCGTGTTGAAAACGTGACTCCACCTCATGCTGGGAACGTGACACAACGCCGCTCACAGAAATGCAGGAAGAAAATAAATATTTTAAGGAAATGGACAAAGATAGTAACGCAAAGTAACGCACAGTGGCTCGAAAAAAATAACTTTAATCAGATTACTGGATTGGAAATAGTAACGCGTTAGATTACTCGTTATTGAAAAATGACGTAATTTTAGAGTAACGCGTTACAAAGTAGCGCGTTACTGGCAACACTGGTTCTGATAGGACAGGCATGGTTTCAGCCTCTTTCTACTTCATTACCCTTGGCTAATGTAAATGTTTTGTTTCAGTTTTTATTCATAAATTCAGCATTAATTCATGAATAAGCCGCCCCCCCCCTGGACACCTGCCAGACCTTGGCCACCCTTAGAACCTGTCTAGATCCGCCTCTGGACGGAAGGATGCAGGAAAACGAAGGGAAGCGTGTGAGGCGTGATGTCTTCAGTGTGCAGATGTGCATGTGGGGCTGAAGCTGTTGTATCCGGCAGAGGGAGGAGTGCGTGAGGGGGGGAGGTAGGAGCTGCAGGGGGGCTGCGGATCGGATCGGAGCGTGGAGGCAGCGGAATCCGGACTCCTACAGCCTGAGAGCGGGCGGGACGAGAAGCAGGAGCCGGAGGTCTCTGCGTCACTGGAGGGGAAAGAAGAGAAGAGTTTGGTGTACATACACATACACATAGACGCGCGCGCGTCTTGAGAACAGCGGGAGGTGCATTACGTCATAGCCTCCCATCAGCCCTGGATGACCGCGCGCGCAGGACGGGATGATGCGGCGCCGCTGGAGCAGTGAGGGAACGGATTCCGCACGCGAGCGCCCGCGGGCGGTGTCTCGCGCCGAGGGAGGAGAAGTAGAAGGGGAGCCGCGGTCGCGCGGCCGCCGGCTCTGATGGCTCCTCGCGCCCCGGGCGGGAAAGAGACACAGCAGTCGCCGCGGCGCGAGAGGGACAGCGGGATTCTGGGAAGTGACGTGGTGTCCGCGCCCCGCACGCGAGCACAGAACGGTGCGGCTCTCGTGCGTTTCTCAGGAGGGCAGGAGCGGGAAGGGGAACATGGCCGCGCAGTCGGACGGCGGCAAAGCCGGGGTCGGGTTCGCCCAGCTCTACGACGTCGACGCGGAGGAGCCCCTGGACTCCGCCGCCATCCACATCTGCCAGTGCTGCCGCTCCTCCGCCTGCTACTGGGGCTGCCGCTCCGCCTGCCTCGGCTCCCTGCTCGGCGGGGGCCAGCCCATCGGGGGGGTCGGGGTCCGGGAGACCCACTGCCCTCCGCGGGAGCAGCTGTGGCTGGACTGCCTCTGGATCATCCTGGCCCTCCTGGTCTTCTTCTGGGACGTCGGCACGGACCTGTGCCTGGCGGTGGACTACTACCAGAGGCAGAACTACCTCTGGTTCGGCCTCACCCTCTTCTTCGTGCTGGTGCCGTCGGTGCTGGTCCAGATCCTGAGCTTCCGCTGGTTCGTGCAGGACTACACCGGCGGGGGGCTCGGGGAGGTGGAGGGGCTGACGAAGCGGGGCACGGTGGTCCTGGGCTGCCTGTATCCCGGCAGGGACCGCCTGCAGCTGGCCACCATCTGGCTGTGGCAGGCCGCCATACACATCCTCCAGCTGGGGCAGGTGTGGAGGTGAGAGGAGCCCCAGGAGCCAGAGCACACACACCTGGTCCTCACTGGTCTCACACACACACACACACACTGAATGTGTGACGTCACCTCTACATTTCTGGAGTTTAGACTCTTTAAAAACAGAGAACCACGATTTAAAGAAGTGTTAAAGCTGCTGCCAGAGGCTCATTAGGGTCACCGTGGTAACCTGTTTATCTCACTCACTGACAGCACACCGAATAAGAGGCAACACAAATCAAAATAAGCCTCAAACAAACAGTTCCTGTTCGGAATAGAAATTTTTTTGAGCTACAAAATAACTTTCAGCAGGTGAAAGAAGACGTGTATAGTTTGTATATCGGGCTAAAACCTCGTGTCTCCGCCAGCTAGTTTTATCGTTTCAAAGAAAAGAGCTCGTGATCCAGGGTTTGTTATTGGTTAAAGATTCATGTTTTGTGGTACATGTTTGCCTCTGGAGATACAAGGTACTTGTCTGACAGCGACAATATATAGTAAAGTTGTTAGTAAGAGGTTGTTTGCAAAAGATTTTCGCATTTTAGTTCAAAAGTTAATTATTGACATCATCACGTTAAACATTAAATATTTAAATGACTGTGTAAAAACTTTAAAAGTTTCAATAAGTTTGATCATATAAAGTCCACCTGTTTAAACTTTATAACTGTAAAGTCTACCTGAGCTATAGAGCGCTAAAGGGGGCGGAGTTTCCTCACCTGTTTGGCCTGAGTCCCATTGTTTTCTATGGGGACATTTCTGTTTTTTGCTCATTTTGTCTACACATTACAACGTATCACTACCAAAATTAATAGCGTAGTAATCCAGTCTTAAATGCGCATTTATGTATTATTTGCATGTTTATTTATTTATATGAAATAGAAAAAAAATTGTGCACAAAATTTCAATCAGGACAGAAAAAAGCCTCCAAAGCGTGATGAGACGCTCTCCATGGTGCTGAATCCTCTCGCTGTAACACAGTCGAAGCTTTTCATGTGATTAGCTGTACAGCAGAGGGGTCAGGACTGTGTGTGTGTGTGTGTGTGTGTGTGTGTGTGTGTGTGTGTGTGATGAGTGGAAAAACGGTGTCACGGCTCTTCCCGTGAGTGTCAGCATGCATGGAGAGTACAAAAAGGAAAAGCATCTGCGCTTCTGGCAACACATTTTGCTGCCGTACTCACACACACCCTCTCCTCATCTAACACACACACACACATTTGGACAGGCTTAGGTGCTAATTGTGGTGCTAAAAGCTCTGTTGGGGGGAGCAGAAAGACACACATGCATCTCCTTCTGTTGGACTCTAGTTCTGTTGGAGTGTAAGTCGGACAGCAGATGTGTAGCGTAGTAGTAGTGTCCTCAGCGTCAGTTGTAGGGTTAAACCAACACCCCCCCCTCCCTGTGCTACCTCACTACCCCTCCCGCTGGCAGAATGGACCGATCCACCTGGAGGAAGTCAAGGAGGCAGGGGGCTGGGGTGAAGCTGTGGAAGTGGTACGACCCGATTGAGACGGATCGCTCCAGAGATGGAGAAAGCGTGCGGTGGGAGTGGAGATGGGGGGAGGGGATAGGAACGGAGAGGAGAAGGAGAAGTGAAAGTGGGGTGGGAGGTCTGCTCGTGTATTTCAGAACCACATCCTTCCTCGGGTCAAGGACGCGCGGCGGTTCAGAGCTAAAACATCTGCGTTGGAGCTCATTTAAGTGCACAAACATGGGAATTTTCCTATGAACGCTGCATTATTTATGAATCAACCTTGCATACAAAGCCGTGCACGGTGCACTGTAGCTACGGATACACATTAGAGAGGGGGGGGGGTTGTTCTGTTTGCTCTCATAAACACATACATGACTGCACTGAGCTGCCTGAGGCTTTTTAACCGAGACCAGCGCCCACATGAGCAGTAGACCCCCCCCTTCCAACACCCAGGCATGTATAGCAGAGCTGGGAGCTCGTATGAACTGTTCAGTCTGTACGTGTTTACAGGAAGAGTTTAGTGGAGGTCTTGATTTACACTCAGCAGCTTTATTAGGTTCTCCTGTTCAGTGCTCGTTAACTCAATAAGCTAATCAACCAATCACATCAAGTCCAGGGTCTGACATGAAGAATTAAGGTGATTTTGAAGGAAAACGGTTCTCTACCCTGGCACGGTAGTGACGGGTTAGGGATTTGGGACTTAAGAGGACAGGTTTTGACAGCAAAACATTTTCCCGCGTTTACAGAAGCTTAAATGTCACTGTCTTTGTGTTTTGACTGATACGACAGGCTGATAAAGGATTCATATGCTTCTAAAGCATTTTGTTTTTGTCAGCAGAAGCCGTTTCCATTGAGGCACACGTCAATCTACTGTTTACACTCGTCTGTCCTTGAGTCATCTTCGGCTCGTCTTCCTGATTAGTCAGTTGTTTTGTCTAGAAGACGTTTCAGTTTGGAAATGTTGCAAATCAAGTAAAAAGCAGGAATAAATGACTAATAAGGAGGCTGACGATGTGTTTGAACCCTCCGCAGGTACATCCGGACGCTGTACCTGGGCCTCATGTCTCGCCGTCAGAAGGAGCACCAGCGCCAGTGGTACTGGGCCATGATGTTCGAGTACGCCGACGTCAACATGCTGCGCCTGCTGGAGACCTTCCTGGAGTCCGCACCTCAGCTGGTCCTGCAGCTCTGCATCATGATCCAGGAGAACCGAGCCGAGACCCTGCAGTGTAGGTGGAGCTCAGACCAGACCGGCTGAGGGTTTTAAATACACGACAACGACAAAAACACAGGAAAACATAAACGCTAGTAACATTTAGCAACATTAATTTTATGTTTTCATGTAGCCAGCTAAGCACTTGTAATCTAACAGCTGCATAAGCAGTAATTAGCAGCGTGCACACATTGTGCTCGGCAATGTGTGGCTGCAGATGGTGCTGCCTTTGGATTCCCATGCAGATTTATGTGTGTGTGTGTGTGTGTGTGTGCAGGTTTTCATATAAAAAGAGCACCGCTCTAAGAGTTTTGAAGCCAATCTCCATCACCTCCTCTTCCTTATTCATCCAGGATATGTATCATCCA
Organism: Callopanchax toddi; assembly: GCA_006937965.1. Taxonomy (NCBI): domain Eukaryota; kingdom Metazoa; phylum Chordata; class Actinopteri; order Cyprinodontiformes; family Nothobranchiidae; genus Callopanchax; species Callopanchax toddi. The sequence goes on from SSNR01000079.1 coordinate 1,815,537, forward strand.
GGCGGCCACCCACTGGCATTATTCATCCCTATCGCTTTTGAGTTTTTGGGACACTTGAATCCAGATATGTGACGAGCACACAGGGGGGTGGATGCGCACGACTGGTGGGGAACTTAAAATAACTTCATCTTTGAAACTGCCAAAATCTTCAGTCACCACCTCTTACTTAAAGGACGCAAAACGCCCCCCATCAGCTCTGATCCTATCGAGACGCGTTTCCGCTATACCACCAGGACCGCGTTACCCTGGTTTGTTGTGTTTCCACTGAGGTCTGAGGCCTGGTCCATGTGGGAGTGGAAGTTTTTTTATTACCTTACCTAGGGTGACCATATTTTGATTTTCGAAAAAGAGGACACTTGGTTCAGTTGTGAAACATTTTGATACCGTTTAGTTAAGTAGTTGTAATTCAACTGTTACTAGTCATGATGTCATTTTAAATGGACTGTTTCAGGCTAAACAGCTTTATGGATAGGAGGAATTAAATAAGTGACATCAACTATTTGGAGAAAAAAAAATCAAGAACCTGATTGTTCTTCAGCAGACTGAAGTTCTACCTCTCTGAAATGAAAATAGTACTAGTTTAATGTACGTTCAGATATTTATTATAAAATTAATGACAGCTGATTTAATGTTTTCATTTGATCCATTTAAAGTAAAACATTTTACTGTAACAGTTGAATTATACACTGCAAAAACTGATTTCTAAGAAAGTAAAATAGCCTTGTTTTTAGACATTTTGACTTATTTTTGTCTAAAAAGAAAATATATTCTTACAGCCCTACTTGAAACAGGCCAAATCTTCTTAAATATGGTCAAAATTTGAGCAAAAAATAAATAAAAAAAAATCTGCCAATGGGGTAAGCAATATTTGCGTGTCTAGATTCCTTAAAAAAATTGCAAAATTTTCTGCATTTAGAACAATTCGCTAGTTTTAAGGAATCTAGCCAAGCAAATTGTGCTTACCCCATTGGCAGATTTCTTTGCTCAAATCTAGAAAATTTGACCATATTTAAGAAGATTTGACCTATTTCAAGTAGGGCTGTAAGAATATATTTTCTTTTTAGACAAAAAAATAAGACAAAATGTCTAAAAACAAGGCTATTTTACTTTCTTAGAAATCAGTTTTTGCAGTGTATGTGTTTAAAGTGAGAGTTTCTCCTAGTAAGAATTCAGTTACCTATTGTGTTTATCTAGTTCATTTTTATTAAGAACAACAGATTGGATCAGAATAAATAACAGGTTATGGATCTCTGTTTTACTGATGATCTTTAATGCTGGTTACTGTAAAATAAACAATGGTAAATGTTACATGTCGATCCCCAAATTAAGTACTTATGTACTTGTTTTATTTAGGTGCATTTACTTTTTTATTAGAGGTCATAGATGTGATTATTTGTGGGGGATTGACCTCATCTGGTCATCAGTTCTTATTATTCCTGCTGTGCCTCCCCAGTCAGGCCGTCGAGTAACTCTCTGGTTCTGGTCTGAGTCTACTGGGGTTCGGTTCTCTGGTCCAGGAAGGAGGAGGTGAGCTTCAGAGGATCAGGTGCAGCGCTGACTGGTTACAGCGTGAACTCCTGAGCTGCTCTGCACTGGACCGACGCTCACGCGCTTTAAAAACAAAACAAAACAACTTTTCTTTTTTCACGCGAGTCCGTCGTCTTTATTGACAACCCGCCTGTCAATCACTTTGATTGTTTTTTTTTTTACCGGAGCAGTGTAACCAGGAAAACATGGAGTGGATTTCAGCGATCTGTGCAATTTCTAATGAACCAGGTGGAATGGATTTCTTTGAAAACGGGCTATTTCCAGTGAAAAGCGATAAAACCCGGACATTTTCATTGATCTCAGAAAAACCCCCGGATGCTCCGGACAGCACGTGAAAAGTGGACATGTCCGGGGAAAAGAGGACGTTTGTCCACCCTAACTTACCTTAAAAATATCCTCACAAACAACAGTGTTTCTAGAAACGTCTTCATCCACATGAAAACGACCCAGAAACGGTGGTGCTGTGACGATGCCAGGAAATTACTCTCAAAACAGTTTAATAGTGGGGCTGGAGGTCTGGGGCAGGGCTCTAGGGACCCTGGGGATGCCACTGGGGGCCCACAGAAGGTGTGGCTCTGCTTGGTGGGGTGTGGTCTAGGGGGCCCAGGTCCATGTTGTGGCGTGGTGGACTCCTGCTGGTGGCTAGTGTCATGTGATGCCTTCTCTCCTGAGGGCTGATCCCGGACTGCATGGGTCACCTGCCACTCTGCCCCATAGTAGTTATCCTCTGGGGGCACATTGATCCTCCTCTGGCCGCTGCTGATGTCTGGGTGGTTTTGTGGAGCGCCTTTGGGCCCAAATATAAAGTCGTACCCCTATAGTGTACTGGGCTCATGGGCTTGCGTTCCCCCATGGGACCTGCTCTGGCTGGAGACGGGGGCCCCTTGGTCTCTCGCTGGCCCCCCTTCTCCCCTGGGACCATGGTCTTATCCAGGGCTTACTGGATGTTGTTAATCTTCGGGGTTGCCCGGGTCCTTTTTTGGACAAATTATCTTATTATTGTTGTTACGTCTGACACACTCAGGGTCATAGACCAGGCTAGGGATGGGTCAGTAATTTTCAAAAGACACAAAAACACAGGGGAGTGGGGGAGATACCTCATATTTTCAAAAAGTACCATGTTGGGGTGCCTAAAATTCAGTTTCTGTGTGGAAGCAAGGCTGAAACAATAAGAAACTTTTTCCATTTGCAAAATAGTATTACCATATGGACAGTGTCTCAGCTAGAGGTAGATCAGGTCTTAAAGAGATAATTATGACCTGATCAGTATACACTGCTGCAGATTGGTAACAAATTAGACAAAGTTTTGGGGGTTTTAGGGCATTAGAACGCTATGTTACTTGTTTGGAAATCTCTAAAATTGATTATGAGACTTGGTTTATGGTGTTTGATTAACTGTACGTGCATCTGCAGCAGGATAAACACCATAAACTAAACAAAAGGACTACTTCCTGTTTCTAGAGACTTTGATTCATAGTGATGTCACGGGTGGGTTTGGTCCTTACTATAGAGTCAGTCTGGTTGATTTGGTGATGGATGATCCTTGCTCCTGCCTTGTCTCTTTAGGTGTCTCCTCCTTAGCCTCCCTCCTCTCTCTTGCTTGGGTTCTGGCCTCCTACCACAAACTGCTACGTGACTCTCGTGACGACCAGCGCGGCATGAGCTACCGCGGGGCACTGCTGCACCTCTTTTGGCGCCTCTTCACCATCTCATCCCGCGTCCTCTCCCTCGCCCTCTTTGCCTCCCTTTTCCACATCTACTTCGGCATCTTCGTGGTGGTCCACTGGTGCGCCATGGCCTTCTGGGTGGTCCACGGAGGCACTGACTTCTGCATGTCCAAGTGGGAAGAGGTGCTGTTCAACATGGTGGTTGGGATCGTCTACATCTTCTGCTGGTTTAATGTGAAGGAGGGACGGACGCGTCATCGAATGATAGCGTATTACACCGTGGTGTTGGCGGAGAACTCCATCCTGACCGGCCTGTGGTGAGTCAGAACTGAAGTCTTCACTTCAAGGCTGTTTGGGTGAGGCTGTTTTGTTATGCAATGTTATTTGGGGAAAATAATAAGAAAAAAACAAAGGACACAGGACAAAGAAAAGAACAAAAAGAGGGACAACTCTTGAGGTGGGGTGGAGGGTTTTGGGTGGATCGCCTTGAACCGCTTACTATAAAAGTGTCTCGCGAGGTGAAAAGGGCTCCCCTGATTTAGATCTTAATTAAAAACCAGCTAGTTTCTTGGTTTGGTGTAAAATGCTATTGCGAGTCTTTAGATGACCCGGAAACGTACGGTATACATCTTGTTCTCAGCTGTAAGTGACGTATACAGGTGTTCTCACACGTTTCCGCTCTCCTGAAGGTACGCCTACCGGGATCCGGAGCTGACTGACCGCTACGCCGTCCCGATGCTGTGTGGCGTCTACCTGACGTTTGCCGGGGGCGTTGTGGTCATGCTCCTGTACTACGGTTTCCTGCACCCCGCCACCGCCCACCTCCAGCCGAGCCCCGCCTCGTCCTGCTGTGCCCAGCTGCTCTGGGGTCTCCCGCTCCCCCCCTCGGCCCCGCCTACTGCCCCGCCCACTCCAGCCCACCTGACCAAGTCACAGACGGAAGAGGATGTGGCCGAGTCTTGTCTCCCCGTCTTCCAGGTGAGGTCAACACCCCCAACCTCCCGGCCCGAGGGCCCACTTATAAAAATCGACATGCCCAGGAAGCGTTACCCGGCGTGGGATGCTCACTACGTAGACCGGCGCCTGCGGAGGACTATTAACATCCTGCAGTACATAACGCCTGGTGCGGTGGGCATCCGCTATCGTGACGGACCTTTGCTGTATGAACTTTTGCAGTATGAGTCCTCACTCTGACACACACACACACACACACACACACACACACACACACACACACACACACATCTAACACACACATGTACACTTGAGCACATACGGCACCATAAACAAATGTATGTATATGTGGATGTTAGAGAAGATTTAGAAAAACGTTCATGCGTAAAAAGTCACACTTGATAGAAGCACACTTACACTAAAGCAATCTCTCACATTTTTATGTGCACACACACACATTCGTTCATTCCTTGCAGGCACCTAAAACCTGCGAGTCCCATGGCCATGACTCAGCAAGCTGCTTCCATCTCCTTTGTTCTCACTTCTTTCTCTCAGTTCAGCTCCTCCAGTCGCTCTTCACTTGGTCTCATTCCTTTGAATTTCATACATGCGTCATTGTGAAGAAAACTTTTAAAAACTAGCACAGCTTTACAGCAGCACCCGACGTTTATGTTGCAGCCATCATTCAGGGGTTCCAGAAGAATCAAACATTACGAGTCAAAGAAGGAAAAAAAACAGCATTTTAAATAAAAAGAATTGTGAACAAGTTGTTGTTCGTTTAGTCTAAAAGTAATGTATATATATAAATATATATCTATATTTTCTATGTACCAAACATGTTTTTTAATGTGCTATTACTTTGTGGTAGGATGACACACTTGAACACAATTTTTGGGTGGTTGGTTACAAGGAATACCAGGATAAGAGGCAGAGTAAAAACACGCAAATATTAAAAATCTTGTCTAAAGTTTTTGCCCTTCCCAAGATTCAGGATTTCATTCATAGACTAAGTAACTCAAGGTTGAAGTAGCTGAATGGCCACGATAGCAACTTAGCAAGTCTGTAAGTCTAGAGAACAGGGAGAAATGGTAAAATGGTTAAAAATGAGACCGTCGAAGGAATTTTAGGAAAACTTTTTTTTTTTTGCTAGCCAAAGGTCTACTTTTATGAAACTACACTAAATATGAGGATGTAACAAAAAGTTAATTAGCTTAGGTTATTTTAGAGAAATAAGTAAATACAAAGGGAAACACCTGGATTTGTCTATATATAACACAAAACAATGCACAAAGTAACAAATTAAAAACAAGATTAGTAGTTGAGTTTTGTTCTAAGTACAGATGGTCAACATGAAAGGTAAAACATAACCCAAAGAAAAACACAGAAATCGTTTTAAAAATCTTATGGATGGTAAAAGTTGCACCTGTTATTTTGCAAATTAGCAAGAAAGTGATGCAAAAAAGATTTGGTTCCTAAAAAAACTTTTACATTTTTTGCTGCTTAACAGGTAGCAACACAAAAATGTTTTTTTTTTTTTTATTTGGCCATTCAAATTTGGCTAGCTGAAAAAGCCCAACCAGACTAGCTAGTTGAATATTTTGGAAAATTATTAGCAGTCAAGTTTAAAATAAATGTTTTGGAGTTAAGTTAATGTAAGATAATTTAAATTAAAATGAACTAATCTTGTTTTTTTTTTACTTTAGTTAAGGCTCCTTTCCAAACAGCTAGCATCCAAGACCATTAGCATTGGGCTAAAGCTAAAAGCTCCTCTGAGATTTGTTCATATTGTTTTAACATCTACTGTACAAAACTCGGTTATCCGTACTTATAACAATTTTATGAGAGAGGGGATAAATAGGCTACACATTTTAGAAAAAGAATTCAGCAAGACATTTACTAAATACAACAGGAAAGAGCTTTAGCACTTGGCTAAAGCTAAAGGCTCTTCATTTGCCATCATCAAAATTGTTATTCTTATTCATAATTTTTCAAAGTAGAACCAATAAATTAAACATTTTTTGGGGAAAAAAAGCAATGCAAAATATTGTCCTATAAATACAATTGTAGCATTGGGCTTAAGCTAAAAAGATTTGTTCATCTTTTTTGACATCTACAGCACAAAACTCTGTTGTGCTTATTCATAAGTAAGTTTTTAAGTAGAGCTAATTGCTTTTTTTAGTTAACCAAGACAGTGTTTACTGATAGAAACAGGGGAATGCAATTATTAGCATTTGGCTAGAGCTAAATGCTATCCTAAAATTTGTCCACCTTTTTAACATTTACAGTACAAAACTGTTATTCATAAGCTACAATAATATAATGTTACAAAACTGTTTGGCCAACTCACAACAACGTTTCAGAGTAGACACATTTTAGAAAATATTTAAGTAAGACACCTTGTTTTCTATTCTAACATTAAAAAATGAAACATTAGCATTAGGCTAATGCTAAAAGTGCTTTTGAGATTTGTTTATCCTTTTTAACATCTATACTATAAAACTGTTATCCTTATTCATAAGAAATTCTCAGAATAGAACAAAGTCCAAGTACACTAGATTAGAAAATACAAGACGGTTTGTTCTGAAAGAAAATAAAGAGTAAGAGCGCTAGCATTGGGCTAAAGCTCAAAGGTCTAATGAGATTTATTGGTCCTTTTAACATCAAAACTACACTGATTCATGTACAATCTCTAAAATCCAGTTATACTCATTTATAACATCTTTTCAGAGTAGAACGATCAAATTTGATTAGTTTAGAAAATATTTAGTAGGCCAATTCAAATTTAACCCTTTAAAGGAAGGCTCACTGAAATACTAAATACTTCAAATTTAAAGCTTCAACCACTGTACCTAATTTAATTTTAATTTAAAATGCGTTTATTTTAATAATTTATTGTATTCTTTAAAAAGGTGTACTCTGTTGGTTGTTGAATATTATTTATTTAGCTTACGTTTAACTTTTAAACTTTCAGTTATTTCCTTTTAATCATTTTTTTAAATATTTGCATCTTTAGCTTTTCAATTTGTCATTTTATTAAATTTATTTCCATGTATATTATTTACTTTTTGTACTTATTGTTTACTTTTTATCAGTTAGTACTTTGTATCTTTAAAAAGCCTTACTTTTTTTCTTTCTTTCTTTACTTTTTACAAACTTTGTAAAAGTTTCAGGTTTAGGCTGCAAATCAAAATGTAAAGCATGCACAAGCGACCAAATATGGTCATTTTCTCTTTAAAGGGTTAAAAGTACTTTGAAAGACAGAAGATTCTCGAAACACAACAGAACTTTATCTTAGATGTTAGCTGAAATAGGCCTAAACTGATGTCTTTTGTATGTATGGTAATTAGTAATAGTCCATGACTACAGCCTGTTTAGAAAATAATATTTAAGGCGGTATTCTTGTCACTGTAATGTGTGTAGACTTTGTGCTATCTTGGGTCTAGCAGTTAATTCCCAGTACTGTGAGGGTTTTATGAGACTATCAATAACCGCTAATTCTTAATAAATTGGCTCGCATCCGTGCTAGACAACAACAAACTTCTAATAGAGAGCAAATGTTAGACTAATTATTTCTGATTCGTGACTAATATTCCTGTGTGAGGTATCCTAATCATGCTGGTCCCACGCTGAAGCTGATACAAGACAGTTCAGTCGTCACAGCCCTCCTGATGACTTGTCCTCTCCTGTCTCGCGTCCAACTTCAACTCCTCCGAAGCCACCCGTCACAGCTGAGCTGTGATGGGTGGCTCATTATTTATTTCATTCTGTTTGTTTATCCCTGAAATCCAAGCTGTTACATTGGCAGGCGACAACAAACGGGCCGACGCATCAGTCATGGGCCTGTCTGCGGGAGCGTTGCAGATATGACTCGCCAACAGGAGGTCGCTCTCGCACCGCGGGGTGGCGAGCTGGAGGAGGTTTCTTTGCTATCCAACTTCTAAAACCTTTTTGTGTCAGCAAAACCGCTGATGAAACCAAGCCATTGTACATAGAGACGTTAGAAAAGATGAATACGAGCATTTTACTTGATGCTCCTGTCGTCTAAGAACAAGAGACTTCATTAGCCAGTTGAGAAGAGGGTACTATGATGGGTTGTGTTTTGGTGTTTTTCCTCAGGTGTGTCATAGCATAAGAGTAAACTGTGAGAACCAACAGAACCTTCCTGATCTAGGATTTTAGGGCTTGCTCTGGTTCCATTCACCTCATTTAAATGTTTAATTTTTTTTAACTAAACATAAAAATTTGACAAATTGGGTTGGAGGAGAGATCCTACCTCAGGTATCTCTGCGTCTTGTTCAAGTGAGGGATGGAACAGGAGATCAGGGAAGTATATGCAGTGATGCGAAAAGATCTGAGCCAGAAAGCAAGGTTCTTGATTTACCAGTTGATCTACCTTCCAATCCTCACCTATGGTCACGAGCTTAGGTTAATCACCGAAAGAACAAAAATAAACCCAAAATAAGTTTCCTCCTTAGGGTGACTGGGCTGATAGATAGGGTGAAGGCTCAGACATCAGGGACTCAGAATAGAACCACTGCTCCTCCACGTCAAGAAGAGCCAGCTGAGGGCAAGTCCTTCTGGGAGGAGACCCCAGAACCAACAAAGGACACGGTGGAGGTTTTATATCTTTAGGCTGGACTGGGAACACTTTGGAGTCCCAGAAGCTGGCAAAAGTGGCTCGGGAGACAGGTACTCAACTACAAACCTAAAAGGGCCACAAGACAATATGGAAGGCTCCACAGTCCATGAGGGGTACACACGTGATAGATCCGGGGTGTATGTTTGCGTGTGCAATGGGTCAGGGGGAGGCGATAGGTCTACGGTCCAGTTGGGAGGGGGGAGCGCGCAATAGGTCTGCAGGTATGTGTAGTGGCATGCCACTCACCTGTATCCAGCAGCAGCTCCTCTACCTAGAGCTACGTAGGAGGTGCCACGCAAATTCACAGTGAAATTTATGAAATAATGACAGCTTGGGGAGCACAGTACATGGCTTGAGGGACAGAAAATAGGAGGCTCGCGGGGCCACCTATTGAGTACCCCTGGTCTTGGTGTTCTAGCAAGGGCTGCTGCCCCATTGACCTGTAACAGAAAGCAACAAAACACACATCTATCTTTTGACTTTACCCACTTGACCTTATTCAAGATCACAGGGAGGTGGCACTTATCTTCAGTAGTCGTTAAGTGAGAGGTGGGATCCACTCTAGGCAGACTGCCTGTCCAGTTGACAAAATGTGAAACTAACTTTCAAAATGTGATCTAGACACACATTTCCTACCAAACAATTGGTTGATTAAACCTTTAAAACAACCATACTAGACGGTAAAGACAAACCTGTCTCTCAAATCAACTCACAACCCTTAGTTTTATCTAGCAATCCTAAAGTAATAGTTTGGATCTATTGAAGAGGGTTCCTGTGGACTGTCAACAAAGATAGGTCCTTGAACCACCTCAGTTTAAGAGAAATTAGCTCTAACCAGATTGAAAACCTAGTCCGGAGAGTCCAAAGTGGATTGGCACCAACTTGAAAACACTCAGATTTCAAATTTTTAAATGGTTCATATAAAAACTAATGTATAAACCTTTACACCAAACAGTGTCATGAGCCAGTTGTAGTACTTCGGATACAGTTTGGGGCACATCCAGCAGGAGTATCTCAATAGATGTTGGAATAGTTGTTTTAAGATGGCGGATATCCACGTTAATCTTGACATGGCTAGCTGTCTTTAGGTGGTTGTTTCCATCCCCACGTTGTCCTAAATCTTACAAACTAATCTAGAACAATAATCACTGTAACGAGTCTCAAAATGAAGCAAAAACACCATAAAACGAGAAGTAACCGCGGCGCAAAAGAGGAGCGAGCTTGTGTTATTTTCCCTGGTGCTAGCTGATCCACAAAAAAGACAAATCATTTCCTGCGATCGGGCAGGATAGATTCGCTTGGTGCAAGCAGAAGCAGCTGCATCGCCGCTCATATGGTGCAACGCTCTTACGCTAGAGTCAATTTGGCTGCTAACCCCACTTCATATGGTGCAAACATGAAACACACATGTACTTATGGTGCAATGAGGGCAGATTGTCTCTTTGAATTCTCTGGTGCGACTTGAGTACTGCCTTCAGTTATCGGCCAAGGCTGTGCCAAAGGCTCCTTCCAAACGGACAACTGCTCTTCCTGTCCTGCAGAAGCTATGCAAGTCTCCATGCAGGGAGATGTGCTTAGTGTACACACACATACACTCATACACACACGCAAACACAGGGTTTTCCTCTGCAGCAGGGAGAAATGTTTAACACACACTAAAACACACACCCAATGTCTAATAATCCCTTACCCCTTTATATGTTGGGAACAATATTCATATGGTGCTACTGGAGAAAGGTTTTTTTTTTTTGTATAGTTGTGGTTACAGTGTAAAATTTAGCCAAATATGTTTAGGAGACTTGAGTGTTTCACATTCTGACTGACTGAATGGTGTGTATCTGTGAAGAGTGTACACAAGAACAGCTCTGGACAGCCGAGCTAAAAGCCACGATCGACGATGTCCTGCTGCTTGAAGCTGCTGTACGAGTGCACTCGGACCAGGACGTTGCACTGTACACGTGTCAAAAAAAATCTAAGGAAAACCACACTGTGTCCGCACTACGAACCGACTATGTGCCATTCAGAGAACTCGGTCAGCCATTTTCCTGTTAGTGCTTGTGAATTTCTTGCATGAATGTTGTAGATTTGAGGGCACAAATAAAAGTTTGAACCCAGAGGCGTCGCAGGTGCTTCTGGGTAATTAAAGGGCGACTAAACAGTTGACCCCCCAATGGAATTTCCAATGGATATTTTACCCCAAACCACGTTGCCCTTTGCACCCAGAGCTTCAGCCAATCAGAGATCAGGTTTAGCCAAATCAGGTCCGAAACAACCAAATACTACAGTTTCTTTTTACTACAGGAAAGCGTTCATGTGTAGCGCTGAAACTCGACTACGGAACCATAATCACAGTGCAGGTATCATATAGTCAGTCTCTGTCGGATCATAAAGTTGTGATATGGTCATCCGCGCTGAACCTGCAGTCAAGTTTACTGGCTACACATGAAAAGCTTCCTCCTTCACCTAGAGAACCAGAGCCTTACCTAGGCCCATGTTCAAGAACGTGAGATCCAGCTCCGTCGCTGTTGTATGGCTACGCATCCACAGCTATGCAAAGTTACAACAAGCAGGATGGCTCTGGGCTTAGAGAACCTTTACGAAAATACCACATCACTGTTGTCCATGTTACTTTCTTTATTAGCTTTTGAAGACATGACGAGAAAAGTAAGAGTACACCCTCTTTCAGTTCTAATCCTTTTTACGACTCAGGACATGATAAAATGGTTATACCATCAATAATCTGGTCCTCCACACAGGATGAAGACCTTGCTACAAATGTAATCAGCCAGAATGTGGAAGACCCTTGTAAGGTCTTTAGGCGCAACACTCAAGGTGGTTAATCATTGTGATGGTAGCGTATCGGGGTCATGGTTGGAGAATAGTGGTAGTTTATCCATGACAGGGAGTCTGAAGACCATCAGGTTTGGACCTGTATGGTGGGCATCCATAGAAGAATGACATGTTTGACTTGTTTGGGGGGATTGCCATCAAAAACGCAATTTTTACCTAAAACATGACAACACAGCTTTAGTTTGTAAAGGTGCACGAACACCTCACACCAACTATCAGACATGGTGGTGGAGGGCTGATGGTTTGGGCACCTTCCTGGTTTTGAGTTGATTATGAGCTTCCCTGCAGAACAAAGTATTCTAGAGTCAAATGTGAGGCCATCTGTCCAAAGTTTGGTCCATAAAGCGGGACAATGGTTAAGTACCCTTGTGCTCCTCAACTGCGCGTTCCCGTGGAGGTGTGAGTTCGTAGAGTGTCCCAATTCTCTAGAGTGGAGAATCCAGACCTTGCCCCCGCCCCCTTCTCCACCCTCACTACGCATTCCATTGACGTTCGCATCGGTGTGGACTTTGGCAAAGGGTATTACCCATAATTCCAAGTGCACTTTGTGGAGAACCGTAGGCTGCAGTGTGGATATTAGGACAGAGCCCAAGAACCAAACCTCAGTATGATGTAATTGGGTCTGAAAACCTCAATGGTTTTAAAGGGGATCTAGTTAAGTCTCCATCTTTTGGATTTTTGCAAAATAACAAATTAATACATGGCTAAGTTTGAATTTACCCAACTTTCCGAATGATGATTTTTAGATGTCCCGACACGTAAAACCTTTAGAACTGAAAGATTGTGAACTTAACATAACTGTACATGGTAGATAATTGTTTACATTTTAAAGCGTTTTGATCATTTATCATAATTTCTACACATTAATTTGACCATTTTCTCCTTGATTGATTGGTCAGGAGATGAGGAAACTGTAATGTAACTCCTATCGTGAGAAGGTTGAATGCCACCTCCTGACTGATGAATGTGCATCTTCATGAGATTGTTGACTTTCTTTTGGACTAAACGTTCCACTATCAGGGTGTAGAGTCTGTGGTAACTACGAGTCACTGGTTCATATGTTCTTTATTTTTTGGACCAAAACTTTAACATTAAGTCTAGACCTGTGAAAGTATGCTTTCTCAATGTGATTTAGAAAGTTTGAGTCCAGTCGCTAAGCTGTTTCTGATCTCAGACCAGTTTCTACCAGTCCAACAGCCACTGATATGTTTTCTTTTAAAAAAAAAAAAAAAGAATCATAGAAATGGAGTGATTTCAGATGTTTGACTCAGGTTTGGATCCTACAAACTAGGCAGGGTCAAACTAATCATTAACCTGGATGTATCCTCACCATGGGCTTTTCTTTTGTCACAGTTTTCTACTGTTCTTCAGCTTAAAGAAGAGAAAAAAAAAAAAGTAGTTTTAGCAACTTGATGTGCAAACGTAGCTTTGATTTCCCTGTGGTTGGCATTTTGATTGTAAATAACTTTTTCTTGTAACTTCTCAGTTGGATCTATGTTCCACAGGTTTACGTAGATGGTCCTTTCAAATGTACCGATGGTAAATGTTTTCTAAATATCTAGAATGTAAAAACGAGAGAAGAAAAAAAAAACAGCTCGACATGAAACTGTGGTTTCGTAGGACTCTGTGCCATCGTGTTGTCTTGAGTATAAGCACACTGATAGTAGATCTGTAGGTGAGGGGGGGTTAGTGGGAGTGGTTGGCCAGACGGACGAGGTTTGGACTCATCCAAGTATTAAGATAAGCACATTTTCCAAACCGTGGCAGTATTTTGCTGGAAACGTTAGCTTAGCTTAAAGACATGGGAAACGGCTAATCTGGCAACCAGTAACAAAAAGAAGTTGACTCGTTTCGAACCGTCCCCAGTTCCGCTTCATTTTACAAATAAGGACTGCGAATAACAAGCAGCAATTTTTAAAAACAGAATTTTTCCTGGTTCGCCACTTCACGGTAGCAATTAAGGAGTTCCTTTTGGAAGTTTTTACATGCTAATGATAAAAATAAATTGTTATTTATAGTTCTTCGAGATAAATGGGAATAAGTCTTAACATGGTATCGGCTGTAGGAGAACCGGCCCTCAAAACCAGAATGGGTGCATTTCTATTAAAGGGGTTATTTGATCATTTTGAAGTGCCGTTCTATCAATTATTTATCCGCGGTAAGGTTCATAGCCTTTGGTGACATCGCTCAAAGTGTGCAGAGTCACTAGAAACAGGAAGTCGTCCTCTAACTGGAGAAATACTCTTGGTTAGATCAGGAGAGACACTGCTGCTGAATTTTGACAAATTAGCGACAAGATTTCAGGTATTTAAAACAACTCTTTCTCAGTAAAGTCACACAGATGCGTTAGAACACTATATTACATTATATTATTTAAATGCCACAAAAATAGCTGCTTATTTATCACCGATCTGCAGCAGTGATATAACTATTACTCTGGTCAGATGACTACCTCCTGTTTCTAGAGACTCCACCCACTTTTAGTGATGTCACAGGTGTGGTGTTTAGTAAACGGATAGAACGTCACTTTAGAATGACCCAAACAAATATTTAACCAACTAACTTTATAAAGCTCTAAAATAAAACTAAAAAACTAAAAGATGACTAAAAACTTCAGGTCAACTTCTTTTGCTGTTGTGCTGAAAAAAGCTCCCCCTGCCATTAAAGGTGCCTCATATCATGGAAAGCATATTGACAGAAGATGTGCTGCCCATAGATGTGCCTGACTTTTAATCAGTTCAGTTGATATGTTAATTTTTTCTCAAAAATCAACCCCAAAATCAGCGTGTCAACCTCTAATTAGTGGAGAAAAATAGAAACCAGAGCGTTTCCCTTAGTCTCAGCTAACTGAATGTCATCTGATGATATTTTTGATAATACTTGAGCACAAGTTTGATGTAAACAAGGCGGGGCTGTCTGGCCACCATCTCCTGACGTCTCCGTAGAAACGATGACTTCGTCATCAGACCAGTTGGAACCGCTCCTGCGTCAGCACATCAGAACACCATTCAGGAATCTATTTTCTTCTTCTTTTACTTTCAGGGGGTGGGTGGGAGGGAGGGTGCCTCTAATTTACACCAAATATTTTTGACAAATCACAAACGGGCCGGGAGCAAGGCCACGTTGTGCGCCTCCAGGTCCAGTCTGTGTTTCCCGTCTATTCCAGTCCTAAGGCATTCTGGGGAAGAGTTGAATGATATTTTTTGATGGCTCCAGGAGGCCAGCGTTAGGAAATGTGTTATTTTTGTTACAATACCTCCTGAAAATAAAAAAAGTCTATTTATCTGTGAAAAGATTTACAAAAAAACGACAGACGTAGAAATAAGGACAGATTTTAAACGATGTACAACCGAAATAAAAGAAAACATGTACAGTTGATTTCAACGATACAGAAAATGTGTTAAGTTTGATTTTATATATTTGTCATTTTATTACGTTGTAATGTGACTGCAATGGAGAAAAAACTAAACACAAAGGAATATAAATGATTTTTCTTTTCCAAATGTGTCCCTTTTCTTTTCCACTGACTTTCCATTGGAGATTTTTCTTTAAAAAACAGACAATAAACCAGATTTAATGTTTTCAGGCATTTTAATGAAGCACAAAAATCTCATTTTAGGTTAAAGCTGCATCGTAAGATAATATTTTACCCGTTTTTTTTTTATAGAAAAAGCACAGTGCAAAGATTCAACAGGCATATTTCATCAGAATGATCACATTACTGAGAATTAAACAAGGTCAAAATGGTTTTAAATGAGTTTTAAAGCCAAAATAACACATTTATAAGCTCGATTTTCTTTTTAAAGCTTTTACAACACAACAATTATAGCTTGTCTGGAAGCATTCAGAGAAGAAACCCCCTGCTTTATGAAAAGATGGCGGCAGAAACACCTTAAACCAGCAGAAAAATGTTAAAAAACAAACAAATTCATAGAAAGGGCTTTAAAAAGGCCTGTAGGTGGATAGAGTCACATCACATGACTGGATACGCTCTGAATAGGTGAAAACACGTGGACGGATGTTGGTTTTAATATAGCCGATACTGATCTTTAGAAATCAGCTGATTATTTCCTTGTTTAGATTTTTGGCCACAACTTTATTAGTTTCGTACTCGTTAACAAATACTGTTCAGAAGGTTTTTGAAAAAATATCATATAGATTGATCGTAGTAGTACATTTTAAGCACACTACCAAAGTTTTAAAATGTCAGGAATATTTATTTAGTAACTATTATTATTGACCACACCCACTGGTGACATCACTCAAAGTGGTAACGGGTAGCTTTACCATTTACCCTGAAAGATAATGTTAAATTTAACCCTAAAATCCTTTAAAGTCTGCTGGTGTTCTGTGAAAAAAAACCTCCCCTGTTCCATTATAGGCCCCCTCGCTGTGGGAAGCTGCCTATAGATGTGCCTGAACATAACTTATAGCTTATTCTCAGGTCTGACTGGTCTCTTATTGTTCAGTCAACCATTCAGTTGGTCTAAAACCCAGTTATCGTTTACTTTTCTAGAAAAAAAAAAGACCCAAACCCAACAGCTTGAAATCATTTCACATTCTGATCAGGATTATCTAAACAGATCAGAACGTTCAGGTCCACAAATCAACAGAAAGTCTTCTTTGGTTTTCTCTATTTGTGCAAATGTTTACTTTATTTCATTAAATCAGTCACACTTTATCCCACTTTACGATTTTATACAGTTGTAATAATTTATCCAGACGATGTTTGGTTACAGCATTTGTTGGTTTGTTTACTTAACCTGTCAGTAAAACAAACAGAATGAAAACAAACTCGTTTTATCAGCTACTTTTCAGATTTTGATCCCTGAAAATCAGACGTCCACCTGAAATGTGACTTTTTCCAAGTCTCAATTCAAACAGAATTTTTTTATTATATATAATAATATATTTAAATATCTATTTGGAGTTATTTGATGCATTTATATAATTTTTTCATATAAAATTTTCCTTCTTTGATGATTGTTGTTGATCTGAAAAATAGTCTTTGGCATCAATTAAATAGAAGCACAGGTGACATTTAACAGCAGAAAAACTGTTTAAAAATGTGGAAAAATTTGCATTTTATCGAAGAAAAATGTGAAAAATGGAGAGCACCAAAAGAACAATTCACAAAAAAGGAAAGAGAGAGAAAATAATGGGAAAAACTGAATATTTTACAGAAAAAAATGGAAAGAAAAACAAAATAAAGGAACACTTTACAGAGAAAAAGGGGGAAATTAAGGAAAAATTCAACCTTTTACAAAGGAAAAATGTTAAAAGTAGAAGAAAAAAATTTATATTTTATAGAAAAAAGAAATAAAGAAAGATTAAATAAAGAAAAGAATGAAAATTTGAACATATTACTGAGAGGAAAACAGGAAAAAAGAAAAAACTGAACATTTTACAAAAAAATAAGACAAAAAAAGAAAGGTATATTTTACAAAGAAAATAAAAGAAAAACTAAAAATAAATATTTTACAGACAAAAAGGGGAAACGAGGAATATTTTACAGGATTAATGTTGAGAGAAGCTGACTTTTCCAAACGAGGCTAACCTCAGTTTTAACTGGAACACTAGGATTTTGTTATATATTAAATAAATTCACCTTTCAAATTTCCTTTTTGAAAGCAAAATCAACAAGAAAAAAATAAAAAATAAAGCTTTTTTAAGTTGATTGCACAGTGAGCTCTCAGTGAAACGAACAAACCAAACATGAGAAGAAACCATCAGGATCCCTGAAGGACAACAGTCCCTATATAAAGACAGAAACCCTGAAACAAGCTCTTTGGCTCCATCTGCTGGCCAAACAGCAAATCTTATAAACAGAAAACATTAACCTCATTTAAACACTGAATTGATTTTTTTTCTTTTTTGTATCCAAGAAAATTATGTTTCTTCTCACCTTAAAAAGAGTCAGTGACATACGTAGCCACCGTGTGAATCTGGTATCCATGGTAACAGCTGTTCCAGGTCAGAGGGCGGCTCCGCGGCAGACCTGAGGGTTTTCAAACAACCGACTTGTGCTGCTCAACAGGTGAAGTGCAACACGCCTCACCCCACTATGAGTTCGTCGTCGTCGTTGAGGATTTCCAGGCTCTGGAGGGGTTGGGTGTCCAAGGACCGGCGGGAGCTCATCAACCCGAACAGAACTAAAGACCAACAAGTCCTGTTAGCTTCCAGATCAGAGCTAAAGCTAAATCCTCGATTTATTCAGACTTACGAGTGATGAGCGTGAGCAGAACCAGGACCCCGACCACCAGGCCGGCCACCATGGGGACGCTCCAGCAGACCTCCCCGGACAGGAGACACCGGGCCTGGCTCAGAGAGCCGTTGTTGGGCCGCGGCGGCACCGACAGCAGGTGGCACATCAACGGGTAAACGTCCACGCTCTGCAGACTCTTGATCCGATAACCATGACGGAAGCTGGGCCCCGTCGCTGCTAGGAAGGGGTGCATGCTGGGTAGGGAGTTATCGTAGCCGTGATCTCCCACTGAAGGATGAAAAAGAAGAAGGAGAGTCACTTTAAATCTGTCATTTAAGTGTGTTTTTGTGCAATTTTTACACAAAAACACACTTTAAAACAACCAGAGGGTTCATTCATGAGGTCATTATTATCGTCACGCACATCTGGGCAGCTTGTTCCCACTCCTCACTATGGTCCAACCCTCGTCAGCGATCAGAATGATTGGCTGGATGCGCACGTTGTTCCGGTAGTGCAGCCTGTCGGGGATATCCTTTTTCAAGTACGCCGTCATGTTGGGATGGCATTTATTTAGCAGGTTGAAAACCGCGTCTTGGTCTGCAAAACAAAAACACACAAAATTAGGTGTTGAAATACCAGAAAGGGGGTGTAAATTCTGAGTTCATCACTGACTCTTGTTAGGGATGAGGGCCGCAACCGGCGAACGGTCCACTAGGGTGTAGTTGTCTGGATGGAGGCAGTCATCCAGACGTATGAGGCGGTCGGCCGAGCACTGAGCCATGCCGTGGTCGCTGGTCACCAGGAGGTTGATGCGACCCCAGAGACCGGTTCGGTTCAGCTCGGACATCAGCAGGCCGATGTCGTCGTCAACCTGGTGGAATAGAGTCATCAAGAACAGGTCTTATAGTTGATCCAAAGAGGATGTGATGTTTGAACTGTACCTCCTTCAGGACTTTAGTCATTTCTGTGGTGTTGTCTGGGCCAAAAGCGTGACCCGACTGGTCTGGTTCCTCCCAGTAAAGAGCAGCGAACATCACTCCTTGCTCCTGCCAGATTAGCACGAACGATTCAGACGATAACAAAGAACCAAGTAAGACTTCCTTGTTTCCTACTTCAAACGGAACCGTCTGTGATGTTTCTCACCTCTCCGTTCCCCAACATCCAGTTCGTCACATTCCCTAGTCGCTGCCTGAACGGTATCTTGGAGTTGTAGGGGAAGAAGTGCGTCGGTGTCCTGTTGGCAATGGTTACGTCAGAGCCAGGCCACATCGCAGCCGCCGTCTTGTATCCGGCATCGAGCGCAGTGACCCACAAAGGCTGCGCCCCGTTCCACCACATGGGGTCGCTGTCGTCTCGAAGGGTGAAGGACTTGTTGCTGATGGGGTCGTACATACTGCTGGCCAGGATCCCATGAGACTCTGCATACAGCCCAGTCATCTGCAGAGGACAGTTATTTTAGGTAATCCTAGTTGGTTCGAATGAAGACAAATGGACTCCTTTGGTTTCTTAAGGATATTTTGCTTCTCATCTGAGGAGCTACCCTCCACCAACTCCGTCCGATGCACGAGACAATTATGACATCACATCCTAAAGTCCAGATGTGGAGCTCCCTGAATGAGAAGCAGAACGTCATCAGAGAGTCCAGCTGCCTTCGTTCAACCCCACTAGGACTACCATGACCTGGAGGACTGGGAACTTTTTAGACAATCTTTACAGCTTTCAAAAAAAAAAAAAAGATGAAAGTACCAGGCTGTAGTGGTTGGGAAACGTCTTGGTGATGAAGACATTCGTCAGCTGCTCCACCAGGACCCCCTGGCTGTACAGGAGCTTCAGGTTCGGCATGGGAAACCTCTGCAGGTAGTCGGACCTGAAGCCGTCAAACGAGACCACCAGCAGCGGAGGAGGACTCTGCTCATCTGAGGCTAAAGCGCTGATACCAAACAGGAAGGCCAGCAGGGTTTGAAGAAACATCCTGAAAAAGGGGTAGACCGTAAAGTTTTTTACGTGATTTTTTTTAATTACATGGAAAAGCTGCTAAAATAGTCAAAATTTTCTGTTTCAGTCAACATCAACACATTTTACTTCTAAAAACCAGAAAACCTGCCTTTGTAAAAATCTCAAACAAGGTCTTCTGGTTTCAGATTCTCTAGATTTCACACAAATAACCTGTTTCAGCCCAGTAGAAAGGCTGGGTTTCCCCAAAGGTCAAAGAAATACCGGCCAAACATGCCTGGTATTGATCACCGAGATTCCCTTCTAAGAGTAAATAAAAAAGCATCGACATGAGATTCATGGACACTCAGAGACGTCATCTGTTTGTGTTTAGGAAACAGAAAACAGGTGACACTTTTAGATCACTCCAACGAGGACATGTTGGTCTCCTGTTTATGGAAACACAAGGACTTCCAGGTAAATACAAAGGAAAAGCTGCTAAAAAACGTTTACGTCAAACTCGCTCCATGTTGTAAAACAGCAACAATCCTCTAAACAACACTTAGTCAAACATCCTTTACTTTGAAATCTTTGGCAGCTCAAAAATTCATGATTAATTTGGTTAAAATCACAATAATAATAAGATACACAGAAGATCATGTGGTGTATACCCATGTGTAAAACAAACTGAGACAAAACTGTCTGATTTTGATCCACCATGTTTGAAAAGTGACAATAATACCTTAACATAAAATACTACAAGTAACCCTGAAGTAATTCCAAGAACTAAATACTGTCACCTGTACAAACAGTACACCTGCCAAAAAAAAAAACACACAACCAGGAAGTAGCTGTTCACAGTGACAACTACCCGAAAAGACATTACATTTGTAAAACAAAGACGAAAAGCAAAAATAAAACTAAAATGTCACGACAAATAATCAAAAGTAAAACCATTTAACTTTCAGTATTAGCAGCCATGTTGCATGTTAGCATTTAACTTCCTTCTTTGACGCTAACAGAGGATTTATTCACGTTACCTGTTAACTGACGGTCCTCCTCACGACTCAGTTTAGTAACTTTCCTACCGCAACATCCTTCACAAGCCTTCAAAACCCAACAAGCATTAAAAATTTAGTCGAAACCTGAGCCCGAAAGCAATTAATTTAACAAACATCCGGTGCAAACTTTCAAAATAAAACTTCATTTAGAACAAGCGCACAGCAACAGACAAAAAAATCCGTGTTGCCATGTCTAATATAAGTTAAAACTAGAACGGATCTTTAAAAGTAATAAAAATAATAAAACAGCGCCTAAAATCTCTTAATATCAGTTTTGTTTATAAATTACGAAACGCGTCACTTTTATTTTGAAGGGAAATCTCTGTAGGTTTGCTGTCAGTACGACAAACCTGACGTACTGGTCCACTGACGTAGCGTTGACAAGTTTGACAGTCCAAGCAGCGAATCAGCATCGAGTTCAGACCTATGGGGCGGAACTAGTCACAGCTGGTTATAGAAGTTGTTGGAAATTACAATAAAATCTTTACCATTTGGTTGTTTTAGAGAATAAATCATTTTTATCACGTCGTTTTCTGCATGTGTGAATTTTTAACCAAAGGAATTTATTTATTTTCCATGTAGAACTTTTGTATCACAGTCACATGCGAAGAAGATTTATGTACATAATATTTTTTTCTTATACTTTTTACTTCTGTGAGCTTAAATTATGTTATTTGCAAATTGATTTTTAAAAATAGGCAGAAGAAGAAGAAAACATCAGGTGAATAACAAGAGAAAAGTTTACAATTTAAACTGTCATTTAATGTCGATTGAGGGCTATTTCTGTTGCTAGTTTTTGTATGTTTTTATGTTATTTTCTGCATCAAAGCTGCTACAATAAAAGTATAAATGATGTCCTTTTAAAATCTTGTTTGAAGACCATTTCGTTATTTCTCAGACACTTGGGATAGAATCTGGTAAAAACCTGCTGCAGACCTGAATTGTAGCCACGTGTTGTGGAATATATTGGGTGTAAATGAAAATATCTTTAAGTTATTGCAAAATTTACAGGTTTTCATTTGTAATTTTACAGTAATGTTCCAACTTTTGTGATTAAAATTGTACTTTAAGTTTGCTGGGATGTTTGTGATTCAGCCAAAACCCAAATATTAGTTTATTCAGTGTTCATTCTGTTCTACGGATCCATCAGATTTAGATTATTTATTGATGAGAACTAGCCAGATGCATTTTTAAACAAGCGTTTCCCCCCCTCCAAAAGAATGATATGAATAAACCACTGTTGGCTCAGCAGGAATAAAAAAAAAACATGGGATGGTATTTTTGGAATATTTGAAAGGAATATCGAAGGCCTGAGAGTTGCTGAGAAAACACGGGGCAAAAAATAAACATGTCTCCCTTAAAATGCGGAACAGGAAGTGTTCAATATTTGTGGGTTTCCTTTTGCATGGAAAGTTGAAGATGAGGATGTGAAACTGGAGGCAGATGGCAGAACGGTTTCAAAAATCCAGTCAATTCATCCATTAAGAGCTGCAAATTTAAATGTAATGTTCTGATTGTAATTTTAAAATAAAGACGATTTCAGGAATAATGTAGATCATTAGTTATTTATATGCAAAGTAGACTAAGCTATCTATACTGTATATATACATATACAGTATATATGTATGCATGTATATACATATATGCATATACATTGGGGAGTGAGTGACTAATTGTTCACCTGTGGGCTAATCTGGTTCCCTGCACTTCCTCCAGAGTTCCCATGAGCCTCTTGGCTGCTCCTCTGATTGATGCTCTCCTTGCCCGCGGTGTCAGATTCGATGGACGTCCATGTCTTTGTATGTTTACTGCTGTTCCTAAACTTTACATTTTTGAGTGATGGATTGAACTTTGTCAACACCAAGTATCATTTTCTATGTGTTGGTCTAAACTCCCAATAAAATACATTTAAGTTTATGATTGTAACGTACAAAATTCAAGGTGTATATTATAAATACTTTCACTGTCGTAGTTGTAAGAGGTGAGAAGGGCAAAGCCCCCCGCAGGTGAGATGCTCTGGTTCCTCATCACTGCTTCTCCTGTCCTGACGATGAGTTTTTTTGTTAATCAGTCCCACCCCTCCCCCCTGCAGAGTCATGCAGGGTAAAAACTGAACCCCTCACATGCTCCCCTCCACCCCGTCTCTGTCGCTGTCACACTCCCTGGCATTCGCCCTCAGAGCTGCTGCACCGAATGGACCTGGAGGAGAATCAGCTGAAAACCGAGACAGATCACAGCAGCCAAAACTCACTAAAGCTCACATCTAAACCGGTTCAAAAACACACAGGAGCACGCTGGGTTTCCCCCGACCATGACGGACTCTGCTGCTGAGGAGGACCCCGATATCGAATTATTTGTCAAGGTGGGGTTTTTTTTTATTTATTTGTGTATTATTAATGTGTTCATCATACAGTCATATATGACTTCTATTATATTTGATACAAGTCCTGCACATTGAGTGGGACGTTTGTCATTTTAATGCCTGAAAAGTAACATTCTGTCTCACTTTTTAACCATCAGAATCATCTATAAATCGCGTGTGTTTGTGATGGCTCCTTTAAGTGCGTGCATGCCTTGTTGTTGTTGTTGTTGAGTGCAGATTTTCCATGTGATAACCTGATACCCACGTGCATTGACAATCTCTCTCGTCCTCTGTCCCACTGAATTATTTCTGGGGTCCTTTCAGGACCGAGAGCAGCAGCTTTAAATAGTTTGTAGATGTGCTTAGATGTTAGACTTTAGCAAAACAGTTTGAAGTGATGTTTATTAAAAAAGTTTAACTTTTTAGCAAGTCTGCAGTTACTTCAGTAAAGAGAAAAAAATTTACAGTTAAGTCAAAATTAGGATATTTACTTACATTTTACAATAGTTTGACTTCTTTTGGACTTTTTACAAAACTTTACGCAAATTTTGAGGCGTAAGCACATTTTAGAGACGAGGAAACTGTCAGCGCCGTCAACAAACCAACAGTCATCCTTTGATCTTCCATTTAAACGTGATGTCACAACTGTGATCGCCAGATGAAACTGTTTTCAGCTCCTCCACCTCATTCACCTAACCTCTGTTTCAGTCTCTGTGAAGTTGTGCTTTCTAGACCTCTCTGTTGCCATGGTTAACCGTGAAATGCCTGAGGTCAGCAGCTTATGCAGAATATTCATGAGGTACTTTGACCATTTATGGCAGAATGTGAGCGTAGGAGGCGGGATCTGATCCAAAACCACCTGCACACATTTCTAGGAAAGGTGTGATTTATAAAGTGGGAATTGCATCCAGCTGTGCGTACGCAGAGTTTTATAGGTCAGAATTTTAATTTGTGTAGGTAAACTTTTTTGCTGAACTCAAGTAAACTTTTAGTAAGGAGTGTAGCCTCACCAAATAGGCTACATCCTCTGACCTTTGACCTCTGTTGACCATCACAACAATAATCCATCTTTTTCCCAATAACTTGGAATACAATCACTCTTGGATTATATGTTAACCTGAATCAAGATTCCTACAGGTGTCCAACTGTCCACTTTCAAGTGTCCATCTCCCAGATGACCTTAACTGGACACTAACTGGTCTAATAAAACACTCTCTGTAAAGGAGTCTTTTCTTTAACACCAAATGACTGGTGTTCCAACTGTAATCTCTTGTTTACAGAACATTCTCTTGTTGTTCCTGTTCAGGGTCACCTACACACTCACACTCAAAGTGTTATAATGCTTCTCTGCTATTTTCATGCATTTTCTACATTATAATGTGAGTGTTAACGGGCGGAAGTCATGTGACTTGGTAACTCCCTCACAGTCCCTTGTCCAATCAGAACGATTCACAACTCCACTAACTCAGTTCTGATTAGTACACTTAACATCTTCTGATTGGTTAAATTTAAGATAACTCGTCTCAAAACTAATACTCAGTTCCGGTACAAGTTAGTCTTGTCTTGTCTTGTCGAGTCTTCATAGAGTCTCAGTCTTGGTCTGAGCTACAGCCTGAATGCAGCCTGAGCTGCTATCCTTCGAGTCTTAGCTGAACCCTTATCAGCTTTGAACAAGGCCTCTCAGTCTCTCCCTCACCACGGGAAGATCAGAAATGAGTTCAGCATGCCTGCTGAAATGCCTCCCTTGCTGACCGGGACGTATCCACGGACTGTCCGGCGAGGTCCTCGGCGGCCACGCCTTCCAGGACCACCACTCCGAGTCTGGGGACTCCAGCCTCAGCTCGTGGAGAAACCAACGCCTGCCAGATCTAGGAGTGTCCACCTTTCAGTGAGCGAACACCACTTTCTGATCGAGAGGTTTGCTTTGATAAAGCTTCATTCTTCCAAACTAAATTAAGCCAAAACTAAATCCCATTCCAAACTCAGATTAGCCTAAATTGACTCTTAAAGTCACAACTAGGTTAACTAAATTAACTAACTTCCCTAGTCATTAAAACATATGCTACGGTCCGTTAAAACTCACAATTAAACTATCTATAACATCCTCAACATGGTTAAGAATATTAATTGTGTTCACATCAAACTTTCAAACTGTCTTATCTGTCTGTGTTCTTAGGTTTTTCAAATTAAATGGTTGTTCAATCTTTATCTGGTCTCAGTTTTCCGTTATTAATAAGGTATTTCAATTCACTGTACTCTTTCAAAGAACCTAGATACCTTCAATAAATATTAGCTATTATCAGGGTTAAATGACAGTTTATCACTTTTCATTATAAACCAAAAATAAGCTAATGTTATTGAAGAGGGTGTAGTTAAAATAACTAATAGTTATTTCAAAACGCTACAGGAGTCAACTCAAAGTTGTATAAATTAGGCCTCTGGTCTAGTGACTTCTGGAGTGTTTGGTAAACCTGACCTTGATACTTTTGTTTGCATCTTTTTTTGCAACATTTTTGTTAATTATTTTAAATTAATGAAACTAACACACAAGCAACTATCAAGCAAAATACACACAATGTCAGACTGACAGCCATGCTAATAACATTTTACATAGAAATACTAATTGTACACTCTCAGAAATGAAAGGACATAATTGTACCTTTTTCGTCACTGGGGTGGTACCCTCAAAAGTACAATTTTCTACCTTTAACTGGAGGTTATATCCTAAGGGGTACAAATATGTACCCTTTAGGGTACATAATTGTACTCCTTAGGGCACATATGTGTCCCCTAAGGGGTACAAATTTGTACCCTAAGGTACAGGTTTGACTAGTAAAAGGTACAAACTACAAGGGTAAACATGTAGTTAAGGTACAAAATTGTACCTTTTGAGGGTACAATTTTGAACCTTAACTGGGGGTACACATTTTTACCTTTGTAGTTTGTACCTTTTACTAGTTAAACCTGTACTTTAGGGTACAAATGTGTACCCCTAAATGGTACAAATATGTATCCTAAGGGGTACATATTTGTACCCCTTAGGATACAACCCTGCAGTTAAAGGTACAAAGTTGTACTTTTGAGGGTACCACCCCAGTGACAAAAAAGGTACAATTATGTCCTTTCTTTTCTGAGTGTGTAGAAGTGCTTGATTTACATAAATTCCAGTATTAAAAACAAACAAACACTTTTTGTGTATTTAATAGATTATTTCTAGTTGTTTTTGAATTCCATCAAATATGTGATAATTTCCTCAAATCAAGTGACAAATATGAACCACTTTAGGTAGTTAGCATGTTTCCTTGAAGTGACAGACAAACGACACAGCAGAAAATAAAGTTACATGATTTATAGCTCATACACACAGTTACAGTGTCGGAACCAGAGGTTCAGATGTGCAGTGAAGCGGCTAATGGAAGCTCTGTGGATTATTCATGTTGGACTCGGTGTCTCCTTACAGTGTCCTGTTGCAGCCTCACACACACACAGATACACGCATGCACATACATACATACAAACACAACTGTAAAAGCATCTAGCAAAGCTTTAGATTTATGACATCAGAACTCCTACTTTGCCCCCATAAAGCCAAATGTCCTGATCATGGTGTGTAAGTAAGACAAAATGTCCTCATAAAGGACATTTACCAGAATACCCAAACATTTGTTTTATTTCTTTGTGTAACCATTACAATTAGCTGCTTTTTTCTTACATTCTCAAAGTACCTGGCACTAAACCATAACTATGATTATTTATGACACAACCAGTCTTAACTCTAAAGTATCACTTTGAACTTTTGAAGGCAGTAATTTGGTCCCTGTGTTGACAGAAGTTTCCCATGAGTTGGCATAAAGAAATACAAATGTACACAAGTACAACTTTTACACAAGGCATTAGTTCTTCTGGTATTTTGTAACTTCTGTGATTTGATGTTAGGGATGTTGGTGAGTCTGCTTGTAAAGAGTGTCTGGATTATGTGTGTAAATCAGAGTATGAGTGACTTCACCACTAAGTGTTGCATTACTAACATGCACTATTTGTGTCTCACCGTGTGTGTGTGTGTGTGTGTGTGTGTGTGTGTGTGTGTGTGTGTGTGTGTGTGTGTGTGTGTGTGTGTGTGTGTGTGTGTGTGTGTGTGTGTTTACAGGCTGGGAGTGATGGCGAGAGCATTGGAAACTGTCCTTTCTCCCAGCGCCTCTTTATGATCCTTTGGCTGAAAGGAGTAGTCTTTAATGTGACCACTGTGGATCTAAAACGGTAATAATATTCACATGTATTGTGTATTTTTATGATGTAAGAACAGCTATAGTGATATGCCAGTCCTACCTGGAACTTTGATCCTAGACTTTAAAGTTCTTTCAAACAAATTTTGCAGAAAATCTTGACTAGGCATAGTTTTTCCTCAGCTTCACCTAAAAAAATCAACCTCTTTCAATAAAATCTATTAGTCAAAAAACTAAAATTTTTGTAGAAATTAATCTACAGTTCTCCCTGATTGGTTATAAGAAATACCTGTTCATCCTGTACTCAGGTTTTCCCAGGAATGTCATTCAATGTATAACGTTTGTAGGTTCAGCCTGATGAGCAAAACAAAGGTAGACACTCATAAGATGAGTGGAAACTCTTCTGTTTATGTAAACACAGAGTACAGATCAGCAGAAATACCAGTACTACTAGTGTTCGTTAGGTCATGGTTCCAGACACACTAACCAGAAATGTTAAACACATTCACCAAGGAATGTTTCTTCAGCTGATGCTTGAACAGAAAAAAAACCTTAACCCCATCTATACCCAAAAGATTTGACTTTGGTGTCTTTTTTTAGAAGTAATCTCACTGGATGACATTACTTTTTATTTTCCTTCATATCCTACTTTAAAGGTGGACTTTCTGTTACCACAGGTTTGCACGGTGATCATAAGTAAAGACTGGACTGTAAATGTCTTCCATCAGGGCTGTTTGTTATGTTTGTTTAGTTTACGAAGATCGACATTCTGTCTGTGAGTTAGAATACCTTCCTGTGACGTAGTCAGGGTCATGGTACAGCAAACAGTCTTTTTGTTAGCATCTCTGATTCAGAAAGAAAATGATGTTTTTGGCTGCTTTTTATATGGTTACTGCTGAGTTTAAGGGACTTTTTGTCATTTTGAAGTGACATTCTTTTAATTTAATTTACGTTTACCTCATTGAGACCCTTAGTCTCATTTTCAGTAGGGACCTAGTCATAAAAACACTGACATTGAAAAACAACTGGTAAAATTACACCAATGGAATGATAAGACCACAGCTGTGGCTCGGGGGGATGGGTTGTCTACCAATTGGGAAATCGGGGTTCGATCCCGAGATGCCTAAGATCCCGAGGCTACCCCATGTGTGGGCACCCTGGGTTCAAGTCCCGGCCCTGCCATGTGTCGAAGCACCCTTTGGCAAGATACTGAACAACTACCCTCTGGTCTCCCTTGAAAAAGAGAGTCTTAATCTCAATGGGAGATTACCTGAATAAATGTGTTCTCTTTGTCTAATTTTTAAAGGCATACTATGCAGTTTTGTTCGTGTTGGCTTCCCCTAGTGTCTGTTTTAAATCACTGCCGTAAAAATGTTAGCATTGTCTTTGCTCAGAAACACCTAAATCTAACTGTTGAAGTGTCTCCTCAGCCTTCATAGCTTTCTACATGAGCGGTTCATCACACCTTCAAAGAAATCAGCTGTGTTCAAGCAGGGAGAGATGGAAAAAAATCAGAAATCATGAGCTAAAAACACTCCAGCGCTAGCATAATAGCTAGCCACATTGGGTTAGCCTAACCCTCGTGAGACACGTGACTTTGTGAGACTTCAGGGCACCGGACCGGAGAATGAGATCTTGCAATTGTGGTATTCCAGATCTAAGCACCAGATGGGGCTGAGTGACTTTTCATTAACACCGCCAAGGGTCATAAAAGATTTCAAAATATGAAAAAGTTGCAAAGTATGCCTTTAAATTTGTTTGATAGTCTGACACACATACAAAATCTTGAAGATTTATTCATTTCTTTTCTTTTTTTTTTAATAATTATTTTTATTAACATTTTTATAACAAACTTGGACACACACACAAACAAAAACAAAAAACAACAAAAAACCTGCCAGATTACAAATAAAAACCAAAAAAACCAACGTATCAGCTCTTACACAACTGCAAATGTATAGCAGATACAGTAACGGATCACAATACAACGCTCGAGGCGTCAGGCTGAGTCCTCTTTTTGATGTAGTCCATGAAAGGTCCCCAAATGTGTAAACACTTAGTAGGATCGTCCGACAGTTTATAACGTATCTCTTCAAGGTACAAGCAAGGCACCATATCATTCAACCTTTTATGAAAACAGGGAGGTGTTACAGACTTCCACTCTCTCAAAATAACTCCTTTTGCAATCGTCATGCCAAACATGATTGCTTGTTGGATTGAATGTGAGCAAGACAATGTCTGGTCAGAGCATCCAAATACCACAGTAAAAGCCTCTGGTATTAGCATTTTCTTATATATGGTACTGTACAACCAAAAAATGTCAGTCCAAAAATTTTTAAGCACGGGGCAAAAAATAAATAAATAAATGAGCCAATGATCCGTCACATATTTTACATCTGTCACATTTTGGAGAAACAGAGGGGAAAAGTCTATGTAGCTTGGTTTTGGAGTAATGCAACCGATGTATAACTTTACACTGAATGAGCTGCAGTCTAGCATTAATTGTTTTGATCCCACCCAAAGCTTTCTACCATAAAACATCTGTGATAGCAGCATTCGTGTCTTTTATCCAAGCCTCTTTGACGTGAACAGAAGGAGGTGACGTAAAAAAAAGAACAAATTGTGAAATTAAATGTTTTGATGTGGGAGATTTACTCAAAATCTCATAAAAATCATGTTGTGTAGGTAAACTTTCAAATTGGTTTAAAGATTGTTTGACAAAATGCCTGACCTGCAGATACCTAAAAAAAAAAAAGGCCTGTTGGGAGATTGAACCTCGTTTGTAACTGAGAAAACGATGCGAACTTGTCATCGATATAAAGATCCACTATTTTGACTAAACCTTTATTCGACCACTGCAAAAACACAGAGTCTATCGTAGCTGGTATACATGCAGGGTTATAACATATAGGGGAGTGAACTGACATTTTCAAAGGGCCTAATACTCTTTTAATCTGTTTCAAAATCTTAATAGAATTGCACAAAATAAAATCATGTTTAAGCTTTCTAATTGGTATATCAACTTCAGAGAATAGTAGCACGGACAAAGAAACACCAGTATGATATAAAACACTCTGAGCCTCTATTTCAGACCAACACGGCTTGTGGATTTCATTATTATTCCAAAATACCCAGACCCTTGCGTTACAAGCCCAATAGTAATGCCTTAAGACAGGCGAGCTAAATCCACCTTCTGATGTGGGCTTCTACAGATGTAGTTTAGATATACGAGGGGTTTTGTCAGCCCAAATAAATGAGATAAGAATTGAGTCAACCAACTTAAAAAAAGAAGAAGAAAGAAATAAGGGAATATTTTGAAAAAGATTAAGAAACTTAGGAAGAATAACCATTTTTACAATATTGACTCGACCAATTAACGAGATTGGAAGCAATTTCCACCTATCAATCATAATGTTAATTTTATCAATTAAATTCAAGAAATTGAGTTTGAAGAGAAACTTAGGATTCTGAGGAATACAGATTCCCAAATATTCAAAGTGCTCAGTGGTGACCCTAAACGGTAAACTATTAAGAAAACCCGTATCTGGATCGTCAGAAAGTGGCATCAATATACTCTTCTCCCAGTTAATGTTGAAGAAGATTTATTCATTTCTGATCAGGAAACCAGCTGATCTTCATAACCTGGCTCCGGGAACACATCCGCCGTTCCTCACCTTCCAGGGCAACGTTCTCACCGATGTCAACAAAATAGAGGAGTACCTGGAGGAGATGCTGGCTCCACCAAAGTAGGCCACGCACGCATGAACGCACATACGTTAAAAACTGGATAAAGTTCCTGACTGTTGGCATCCTGTCCCTCAGGTATCCCAGACTTGCAGCAAAGAACCGTGAATCCAATGTGGCAGGAAATGACATATTTGCCAAATTTTCTGCTTACGTCAAAAATACAAGACCGGAAAAGAATCGAGGTGAGAACAAAGAATTTACAACTATTAACTATATCTTTTAAAATATTAATAGAAGTGGGTCATGATGTGCAAATACACTGTGTTTTAGCTTTGGAGAAGACCCTAAACAAAGCTCTGGCTAAGTTGGACGAGTTCTTGAAGACTCCTCTCCCTGATGAAGTTCAGTCAGGACGCCACAGTGGAGACGGAGAATCTGCCCGTAAATACCTGGACGGCGATGAACTGACCCTGGCTGACTGCAACCTCCTTCCCAAGCTTCATGTGGTCAAGGTAACCTGCTCCATCTTGGTTTCGTTTTGTTTGATTAAACATTTGGCCATGACAGCCTTGTAACTTGTATTTGGCAGGTGGTTGCAAAGAAATACAGAAACTACGACATCCCATCTGAATTCAGAGGGGTATGGCGTTATCTTGGCAATGCCTACAACCGGGATGAGTTCACCAACACGTGTGCAGCGGATGTGGAAATCGAGCTAGCGTACAAAGATGTGGCCAAGAGACTTGGGAAATGAGTGGACCATACCAACAAGAACTATAGTACCTATGTTTTTTATGTCTGACTTTTGATGAGTTACTTTTAAAAGCACAGTAAATGAACTCTTTATATGTGACGTGCTGTTTTTAACACCAATCTGCTAAATATGCTTAAATCTGATCGTATATCAGAGAATAATGAGATTGAGTTGTGAAGATGTTGTTCAATAACAGATAACATTGTTAAAATAACAATTTCTGTATTTTTCAGAAAATGAAATGGAGAAACTTTAAAAAGTTGTTCAAGTTCAGTTAAGCTAGGCAATCAGGCCTTAGCTGATCAGATAATTGTGTCTTTGGAAAACTCAAACATATGTAAAATTTTGCAAAACATGTAACTAAAATTAGTTTTCTACGTTAAACAGTAAAAATAAAATCAAATGCTAACGTATCCAGCTCAGTTCCACATGAAAACAAATCCAGTATTATTACGGAAGCAAGAAAAAACATCAAGCTAACTCTTAGCACTTGCGTGGGAGATGCTATTTTAAATCTCATATAATTTTAGTTAAGTAGCCATGAAATGCTCATAAAGTACTTGTATTTGTTGATTTAAATTATATATTATTGCAAAAACAGACAGAAACAGCTTTTTAACCTGGTCATTGAACCAAAGTTAGCTTAAATAGCTAGCTGGCTGTAGCTAAAAAGACATTTTAGCAACTGTTGCTATTTGAGCTAGCTGAGTGGAGGATGATATTTTAAATCTTACAATATAATTTTAGGTATGTAGCCATGAAATGCTTATAAAGTACTTGCATTTGTTCATTCTAAAAATATGAATGTGAAAACAGGCAGAAACAGGACTTTAACATGGTTATTGAACCAGAGTTAGCTCAACTAGCTAGCTTGCCGTACCTAAAAGTTCTTACATTTGAAATTAATTTTTTTTAACTATTTTGAGTTAATGTTTGGAAATTAATGCTACATTTGTCAAAAGAATAAAATTAACAAGGAATGTTGAATGTTGGGAAAAACTACATTTTTGTTAGCAGCTCTCCATTCAGCCATTTCTCCTCTTCTCTTCTTTTAAATACCTGTGTAATGTGGGGTTTTACTCATTAGCTTGACTGTTTTTTTCTTTTGTCTGGTCTTGGAAAGTTCTGTTCCCACATTGTTTGTTGTTATTGTTTTAAAAAAAATGCTAAGAATGTGTTTCAGCCAAAATAGTTTGAACGTTAGACAGTCTGACATGTAGCAGCGTCTTGAACTGGTTACAGGATTTTAAAAAAACTACCTACTACAATTATTGGCTTATGCTAATATTGTTTGTTGATCTACATCAGCAATATTTACATATCGGACAGTAAAACCACACCTAATATGGAAAATCATCAGAGAAAAATGTATGAAATGAACAAAGTCTCTTGATGTGATTTAGTGATAGTAGTGATCACAAGTGCCTTAGTGGGAATCAAGCTCACTTCTCTATTTTCATGTCTACATTAAAGTATGTGTGTTTAAACTTAATATGGGTGTATTTTTCATGTTAGGTCATTTCTCCTGCTTTTTAGGGCTGTGTGCAATGAGGATAACATTTATAAACTATTGTACATCCTGTGATTAAATACAATCTGTGTTAAAAATGATAGAATCTGTCTGTATGTCATCAAAATCCATTTATGATTAGAACTATGAACTGTGTATACTGTTTCCTTATTTGGATAATAAACATATTTTCTCAGACCCCTCTTTTGTTATGTTTTTTTATGGGAGTTGTTGTAGGACCCCTTCTGGTTTAATCACCTAACTTGTCATGACCAACAGTAATAATTAGTAAAATGTTCCCAGACAACGACAGTGCTTGTTGTATGGAGAATCAGATGAACTGATACTCATATTGAACATATCTGGGACAACATATTTGAACTATTTATTGTCTGCGTCTTGGCTATTTGAGTGTAAAGCTTAGAGGGAAGAAGAAAATGAAGACAAACCTATGCATGAGTAAACGTGTCACCACAAAATATTCTGAACATACGGAATGTTAGCTCTGGGTTTGCAGATTACACTGCCTCCCCAACCTGTGAGGTTCCACAAGGCCCTGTTCTGGGACCTATATTATTTTCTTTCTATATCCTTCTTTTAGCTGGCATCATTTAGTCTTTCTGCAACATCTTGTATCACATTTACGCTGATGACATTCAGCTCTATACATCCTTCACACCCTCGTTCTCGGTCTAACCCAGAAGTAGCTTACTGGTTTCTGGTTCTGAATGCCTATAAGAGGAAGGGGAAGTGATTTGTGGCCACACATGCATATACAGTACAACTTGTTCTCTGTATTTGACTCATTCCAGAGGAGCAAAGGGCAGCCACATTGGCAATTGGGGGTTCAGTACCTTTCCCAAGGATACGTGGACACATGGCTAGTGCCTGGGATTGAACCCTGGTATCCTGATCAGGACAACCTCTCTTCTCCAGAGCCACAATCACCTCGCACAAGACAGACCCTGATCACTGCACCTCAAACAGGCAGTAACAGCCAAGTCCAGTAGAGTTATCTTTGATTCGGGTATAAACTTTGATCCCCACATGAAATCTGGTTCTTGTTTCAGTTTGCCTCCGAATCTTCATTTTTCTGACTCGGTTTTTACAAAAACTGATGAAACCTAATTGCCCAACTAATCTTTTTCTTAGTCAGTATTTTTGATGATTTTCACTTGATTTAACCTGTGTTGTTCAAACCAGTCAGGGACATGAAGGGCAGAAACCACCTATTCAAGTTGACTGTTTCATCTAGCGGCCAGCAGATGGCAGCAAACACAAAGTATTTGACTTTAATTGCAGGAGCCCAGTTAGGGCCCATCCTGGTTTTTGATATTTTGACTTTTTGATTCCTAAAGATAAAGATAATAAAAAAAAAATAAAAATTAATTAATTAATTTACATATTTTAATTAGATTAGGCTTATCTTAATTAGGGTCAAGTAGGATATCACTGTTCCCTTAAAAATACTTGTGTATATATAAAAATAATTTGATATCTACAGTTTTTTACTGAAATCTGTTTGTTGATCTGAAACACTTAAAAGTGACGAATCAGCAAAAACTGAATAATAATAAGGGGGAAAATACCTTTTCACAGCTCTGTATTTGAAATGCTAATTTAAGAAAATAAAATCACTGCATATTTTGCCAATATGTGCAAAAATCATCCTTCATTTTTTTATATTTAGTTTCTAATATGATTTTGTAATAAAATCTGGACATTCGCTCAGAAATGTATCAGCTGTTTTAAGCCTGCGTCTCCTTCATGATGATGATGTCAGTGTAATGTTTGTGTACGTTTCCGTGAGGGCTGCTAACAGGCAGACGGTCCCTAACGTGTCACTCTGGTTGTGGGCTGAGCGAAGTCAGTCGCTGGAGGAGCAGCCTGCCTGGAATTCAACCTTCGGTCCGCTTCTGTCGGTCCTCCGCCGGGTTGGAAGCCTTTGAGCTGCCTCGTAACACCACCGACGGGCTGCCGTTACCGAGGTAAGGCCGGCTCGTGTCACCTTTAACGCGGCGGAGCTCGTTTCGTGCTCCGCGGGTTGGAAAACGAGGCAGCTATTGAGGGGAAGGCGCAGTGAGTGTGTGTGTTTCTGTCTCTGTGTGTGTGTGTTGTCATTGCGGCGATGTTTTCGGTGGTGGTCAGCCGAGGCAGCACGGTGGAGAAGTGGCGGCTGAGACCGGAGAGCTAAAGCTAGCTGGCTGGATCTGCAGCGCGCGACCGGGGGGTCCCATTGTTAGGAGCTAGCTGCTAAGCGAAAGTACGGCGAGATGAAAGGAGGGGAGAAAAGGACGGGATTTGTTTCAGAACGGACTGCTGGAGGATAACTGAAAAATTACACCGATTAGCCAATACCTCTAAATTAAGACGCTCACATCACTGTTGTTTTTTTAAAAGCGGCTACAGCAGTGTTTTCACCGGGTCCGTTAAGGGGGAACGGGGGTCGCTGACATGTCGCCGTGCCCGTGACAGACGACCTTCCTGTTCGCCGACAGCTCTCCGCTTCCTTGTGTGTTTGGAGAACTTTGATCAGGAATTTTTACACAACCCTGTCCGAGCTTGTGTTTCCACCCAGACTTTGTCAGGGTGGAAGTTTAATTCATGCCCTGTTATTTAGTTTTATTCATAAAATTAAAACCAATGAGTTCTATATATAACATATATAAGTCCAATGTTCTGCTTAATTTATATTAAAAAAATGCACCGATTCAGATTTTGAGGGCCGATACTGATTACTGATTTTTGTACGACTCTGATCTGAGAATAGCCAATTTTGCAGATTTCACTTTATTGAAAAAATATTTTTTAAAAGGAACTTTGATTAATATTCATACTGAAGCTTGCTTGATAACCATTTCCTTTGATTCTTAGTATGCTGGTCTGAAAGTAAAGACTTCTGACTGCAGTAAGTCCAGTTTTAATCCCAAACCCATCAGTTGTTTGTATAGAGTTCTGCTGAAAATGTGTGAAACTCGTGATCATTGAGCAGCGTGAAGTCACCTGGTTTAATTGAAGCTTCAATTCTAGTAAATTTACCTCAAGGATTTTATTGTAATCGAGTTATTTTAATAATGTCTTGAGTTATTTTAGCCCTGAAAACTTAACGTAAACATAAAAAATACTGAATAAGTTGAAAATGATGCTTATAGAATTAAAAGTGTCCACATTAAAATCTGTTATTGCTTGCATGAATTAGCGGTTAGCGATAGTGAGTTCACTGGTGTGTTCAGAGACCCCGCAAAATCAGGTTTTTAGTTTCAGTGTGATCAGTTAAGCATATCAAGCTGAAAGTTGGCTGATTTCAGATGATTTTTTTTAGAAACTACACTAATATTTTCATTAAAAAGTGTCTCTAATCCACAAATTACAGATTTAACACTTAATTCAACAGTTTGTTTGACTTTTTGACCAAAGTCAGGTATGAAAACACTAATAATTTATGAAATATACACTCTAAAACTCAAACATTTAATCACAATAGCTCTATCTTTTCTAACAATTAAAAATCATTGTGTTGGCAGATCTTGGTTAGTCGGGTCTTTAATATTTAACTAAATTGTACTTAAATAGCCTTTCTTTTAGAGTTATGCTAAATTAGTCTAACATAAAACTGTAGTTGAGGTTAATAATTATTTTTTAAAAAGAAATGATTAATGGTTTAAAGGAGTGCTTCCCAAATTGGGGGTTTGGACCCCACTGTGGGTCAGAAATTCTAAGCCAGCGGTCTTGAGATTATCTCTATGAATCAGATAAATGTGAACATTTGTTTGTATTAACTGCAATTGATATTAAAGCTATAAATAATACTTATAAAAGCATAGAAGTGTAGTATGATTTCCAGTTTAGTTGGGGTTGTTAGTGATTGCTGCTGTTAATTTTGTGGGCTAGAATCTCAAAAGTTTGAAAATCACTGCTTTATAAAGACTCTTAAAATGCTAATATTCACACATCTTAACCTAAATCATATTTATTTTATCATTTTTAATATCTTTTGGGGTGGACGGTGAGGCAGAGAAGAAGGA
This sequence comes from Callopanchax toddi, assembly GCA_006937965.1. Classification (NCBI taxonomy): domain Eukaryota; kingdom Metazoa; phylum Chordata; class Actinopteri; order Cyprinodontiformes; family Nothobranchiidae; genus Callopanchax; species Callopanchax toddi. Next base: position 1,852,954 of record SSNR01000079.1, read on the forward strand.
GTGTTTAGCAACAACCCGTTCATAAAACTCTTAGCTAATAGTAGCTTAGAAATGTAAAGAGAGAGCATTTGTTTCAAAGCTAATGCTAGCTAGCTAAGGGATTATGTTCCGGCAGTTAGCTAAATATAAAAAAAAAACTCTGAACAACACTTTGAATAGAGTGTTTTTGAGTACATACAGCTTTCTTTGATACTACTTGGTTTGAGGTTTAAATATTTGTGCTGATAATTTGATGAATCGTTTTAAAAAAATGTATCGAGTTCAAGTAACGTTAAGGAGATTTTTGGGTCATTTTGCAGTTTGTTTTTGTGTAAAAGTTATAAAAATAATTGTCTCTGTTGTGATGTTGCCATCTTAAAACGGCACCAAACTCCTAAATGTCACATCGATTTATTGAACATTGTTCTATAAACCTTTACATTGCTGTCAGTTTCACATGAAATGATGATAAAAATGACCAGCAGCAATAACCGGGGTCAAATCCTGAAAAAACAACAACTTTATTTTTCTGCCACAATATTTTAAGATGGCAGCAATTCACCTTTCTGACCATGTTAAAAAATAATTTTGCTGCCATCTTAAAACGGCTCCATCTCTTAATTTCTGTATTTTTATTCAAATGTTAGTTCATAAACTTTTACATTTAACATCAGTTAGTCCAGCTGAAAAATGTAGAATTAGCCTTTCTTGAAATAATCGTGTAATCAGGATCCACGTTTGTCTTGTGTGCGCTCGAACTGGCCGTTAGCTCATTAAAAGCTATTTCTACAAACGGAGGCTGTTCAGGAACTTGTGTAGGATGGGTATTATTCATAACTTTTACACAGAAATACATTTAAAATGCACAAACATGTGTTTAGGGATTAGAATGGTTCAATTTAGCGGGGTCTTATATTGCAAAATTAAGAAACGTGTAAAAGACATGATGTTGTTTTTAGCGGTCATTCAAGCTGATTTGTTGTACTACTGTAAGATTATGTAATAATTAAATAAAATATGTTTTTGCAAGTATTAAAAATAAATAATTTACAATTAATCAAAAATAAAAATGAGTCACGGTTTAAAAACATTAGATTGTGGGGACTACACCAGCCAGAGTGATGTCATGTTAAGGTTACTGTAGTTATAAAGCCTGATTGGTGAAACCACCTGATCAGAAAACGGCACTAAGTGCGTCTAACTGCCTCTCTTTCTGGCTGCAGCAGCTCTAATGTTCAGCCTGCGCTGAGCGTAGCCTCGCCTAATCAGGTTCTGACATAATAAGTTGATTATGAGGATGCATCCTTTGTCATAGTCACACAGGGTTCTAACGTGTAGTTTTGACAAGCAGCTTGAGATTTGTTCGTTCCGCTTCTGATCGTGGAAGGCTAACGCTGAGCGTCTGACTGCCCCTCCGGTCCATAAAGAACTCTTTCAGCTGCTTTTTTTTTTCTTGCTGGAGCCTTTGGGGTATAAATCCTGGGGAAAAGGAGCTTTGCTTTGGTGGCATGCCTCACTGGCAGGGAACTGTTGAAGGGTGTTGGGAGGAGGCGGGGTGCGCTGGTGGGCTGTTGGTTTAACGCCAGCAGAATCAGTGGAGGGTTTGAGGACGGAGGGGTCGGGGAGAAGTAAAGGGCTCCTGTTCTCCGCACACTGACTCACCTGTCTTCCCTTTAAACGTCTGGATTTCATCTAGTAGAGGTTTGATTTTTAACGTCAGTAAATGCAGTCAGGTGTGACTTCAGCTAGGAATCCAGTTTTAATGGTTACTGTGAAAACTTTAGTGGCGGGGGGCTTTTTTCAGCGTGACACCAAAGGAAGTTGATCAGAATTTTATGCCAGATTTTGTTACCAGGAATTGATGCAAGAGGCTTTTTCTATCAGCCGTTTATCACACACTGGTGACATCACTCTAGAAACAGGAAGTAGTCCTCTGACAGGACATGGCTAGTCAGATCAGGAGAGACGCTGCTGCAGATCAGTGACAAGCTGGCAGCTAATTTTCAGGTATTTAAAACGACTCCTGCTCCCTGTTTGTAAACCTCTACAATTTATCACAAGACTGTTTAGCTTACGGTGTTTATGCAGCGTTACATCTACAGTAGTAGCATAATAAACTGGTTGATGGTTTTGTAGAAAGTAGCATTAGCCTAGCTTCAACAGTTATCAACCCGTCATTTGTCGGACCATCATAAAACACGATCATCGTATTAAAATCTCGTCTAAATGAACTGACTTGACCACAAGCTTCTAAACATTAGCATTGATGCTAACTATTTAGCATTAACACATGCGCGGTAACAGTCCAGCCTATTGTTGGTCTAAATGGTAATAATGCTAAATATCTGCATTATTTCAGAAATGGAATTTATTTTAAAAATAAATTCAGAACACGAGCTGTACGTTTAAGAACAAAACATTTATGAGAATCTCCAAAATGTTCTTAAAACAAGTTTAACACCAACCAAGGGTAGAGGGAAAGTTTCCTTTTTAAAATGTTTCTCTTTGTCCACAACGTTAGGAAAGAAACACAGATGTTAACAAGTCATCTCTATCCACTTGGTACATTATAGCTAATGTAAAAGCTGCTAGCTTTTTAGCCTGCTATGGTTCTTTAAAATGTGTTTTTTTTTAATCAGTTTTGCTTGTGGCGTGTTTGTTAAATTTGTCTTGTAGCTGGGGGTTATAACTGAGCTTTTACTTAACAAAACAGATAAAATGCAAAAATATTTGGTTTAACGAGTCCGACTACTATCTTGATAATCAACAAAATTCTGACTTTGAGATACATTTGATTTGTAACCCTTCAAAACAAGAGTCCAGAGCAAATTCTTAAGTTAACGCAGCAGATTTAATGCTGGGAGCATCATGTTTATGTCCTGCAGACTATAATCATCCTGTTTGTTCATTTATTTTTAAAAGTCAAACTATAAAGGAATGCCATTAAAAAACAAACGATAAACAAATAATATTAATATACTTAGACGGCTAAAATCACTCGGTAGTGCTTCTGGTTCTGATATTTCCATCTGTAAAAGTGCTTTTTGCACAAACTGTGAAACATTTCTTCATGATAATAAAGACACAAATGTCTTGTTTTATCCCACAATTCAGCTATTTTAGTTTGTTTGTCCCTTAAAATAGCTTTGACTTTAAAAAATTTCCCATCATGCAGCGCTAATTTTCTTATTTTCTTGTTTTGCTTAATTTCCTTGTCAAGTTATGGTAGGATTTAGCAACAATGCCATTTTTGCTGTGGAAGACACCATTTTTTTCTTTTTATTTATGTTCATGCACAGATTTTTGGGGACTTGTTTGTTTGATTTATCTTTAGAGCTTTTATATCAGTTAACTTTATTTTTCTTACAGTGTGTTTATCTTGTCGTTATATTATAAATCTTTGGACTACATCCTGGGTTGTTTTTGTCTCTAATTATCGACTTGTTGGTAACATTACATCACATTCTGCTGAAGACGATTACAGCTTTAGGAAAATCCCAGGTATTTATGAGGACGTTAACGGAGGCGTGAACCTGAGTCAGCCAAAGGAATCTGGTTTAACCTGCCGACCTGCATAAACTTCTGCTGCTCCTATGAAGCTCACGAGTTTTATCACTTAAAAAAAAAGAAGCTTTCTCTGATGCTTTTAAAGGCTTTTCTAGATTTTGATCTGCTTTAAGAATAAAAACCAGAGTCAGGATTTGTCTGCTTTTAGGCAAAGTGTTTAGAATGGAGCTCAAAGTGCAGCGGTTCAGGGATTTAATGCTTCCGAGGCCCTTTTGGTCTCAGTATGTTTGTCCTGTTGTGTAACAGCCCCCTGCCCTTAAATGCTGCCCTTATTTTATAGATGTCAGTGGAACAGAACATAAGAGGCTCTTACGTAAAGTTTGTTTAGAGAGCGTTTTCTGTCGGGGCGCGGTGCATACATTCCTTTACTGCTTCTTGTGTTGTATTGAAGCCTGATGACAGGAAAGGGGGGGGGGTATGTTGTGGCTAGCTTCAGCGCCTCATCTGCAGTTCCTACCCACGCTCGTCAGCGAGCATGTTTTCAACATGCCGGTCGTGTTCCGGGTGGCCTTCTCGTTGCTTGTCATGTTGTGGCAGTCTGAGGAGGGTCGTCTTCATTTACTGCGTTAAGCTAGTCCCCTATTTAAATGTCATTCACAGCAACCTACGGGGTCAAGAATCAATCAGGAGGAGTTTCATAGAAAACTAGAATAAAGCACGTTCTGTAGCTTTTTGTCTGTTTTTGATGACAGCGTGATATTAAGCACGTTTTGTGTCTGATTCTAAAGTGCTGAGGCGGTTCCTGTTAGCAGGAACTCGCGGACTTTGTTCCATTATGACTACATGCTGGTGAGAAGTCCTGCTGCTGTGAATGGATTTAGGTGGAGCGGTGCTGTTTGCCACAGAGGTCAGACTTCCAGTCTAAAACTACAAAGCTGGAGGCTGGAACTGTTAGAACTGGATTTAGTTCAGTCAGAATCATCAGGTTAGTGAGGTTCATTTATCCATAAATCATAGAAAACTGTCTGCATTTCATCTGATTGAGCATGATACCACTCCAAAGAATGAATCCATTATTTATTAGAAATTTGTGGATTTATATTAAATTAGAAAAAATATGAGTTTATTTTTTTTTATCTGGGAAAAAAATTGGGAAATTCTGTCTAAATGTCAAATTTTGTTTTAAAAAATACACAAATGTAAAAGTTTTACATAAATGTAAAGGTTTACATACATCTAAATATTTTACATAAAACTTAATTAAACTTTCTAGATTTTTTTAATGAGTCAGAAATTTTTGTAAATGTGGAAAAAAAGTGACCTAAAAGAAGTGTTAAAATGACTTAATTTTAAAATATTTGCATCTTTTATCAAATCTAAATATTAAATACATGTAAAAACAAAACAAATATTAGTTATAAACATAACAAACTTAGCACATTTCTGGCTCTTTTATCAAATAAAAATTTTACTAAAAATTTGAAAAATGATCAAATTGTAAAATATTGAATTATTAATGAATTAAATTTTTATTTTAAATGTAAAGGGGCTGCATGGTGGCGCAGTTAGCACTGTTGCCTCGCAGCAAGCAGGTCATGGGTTCACGTCCCGGCTCTGCAGCCTCTCTGCGTGGAGTTTGCATGTTCTCCTCGTGCATATGTGGGTTCTCTCTGGGTACTCCAGCTTCCTCCACATACCAAAAACATTTAGGCTAACTGGTCTATTAAATTGTCCCTAGGTGTGAGTGGGTGTGTGACTGGTTGTTTGTCTCGTTCGTCTCTGTGTGGCCCTTCGATGGACTGGCGACCCGTCCAGGGCGTCCCCCGCCCCTTGACCTCTGAAGATAGGCGCCAGCTCCCCCGCGACCCTCTGTGGAGGATGAAGCGGGTATAGTAAATGGATGGATGTAAGGATTTTACACAAGTTTATTTTTTAATGAACGCTGGAAATTTTCAGAAACAGAATTTCACATTAATGTAAAATCAACCTAAATGTAACTTTTTTGTGTGTGTGAAAAAAATTGACTAAATGTAAAAAAAATAGGGGTGTGCCGATTCACTAAAAATCGATTAGTCGTGATTTAAAATGCTCCAAATCGATTCCGATTCATACGTGTTCAAAATAGATTATTTATATTTATTTTTATTTATTTAAAATTATGGGAACATAAAATGCCGCCCGGACATTTTTTGGGGACGGACTGCCGGAAACAAGATGGCTTCCGCTTGTATATCAACAGCGCGAAATTCATTCAGTAGGTATAAGGCAGGCGTCTGGAAATATTTTAGTTTTTATAATAACATGAACGGAAAAGGCCTGAGAAGATTTATTCCCTGTTACGTGAAGAAAAGTAAAATATAATGATCCGAACACGCGTCAGCGCTTCCCCCGTTAACACTGCGGGTACGAGGAGGTGAAGCCATCAGCTGTTGCTCCAATCAGTGAATATTTGAGGAAGGATTCAAACTTTACACAGCTCCGAACGGGAAAAGGATTTACATCCATATGATCTGTTAACAACCAGGACTTTATGCTGTAATGCGGACGCTGGAGTCCAGGTAAGAACTTCTTAGACAGGAAGTTGTAAGTTTACCATCCTGAGGCTGATGGCAGCAGTGCTGAGAGGCTGTAGGAACACATTTACTGCTAATTTTCACGTCTATATCCTGGTATTATTAGTTTACATTTATTTGATCAGTTTAACTGTTATTTCAAAACGTTTCCACCAGTGTTATTAGAGCTACTGTTAGTGAATTTGTTAAAACTACTTTAATTGTGGGGAAATATATTTTATTTGATGGATTTAAATTTGGATATATATTTTTTCTTGTTGCTGAATCGGTGAGATCTTGTATTTTTCAAAAGAAATAATCTAGAGCTGCTGGTACAAAAACTGTGAAAGTTGGAAAGGATTTAGGTTAAAGTAAGTTTATCACTAGAGGAACTTTTCCCCTGCAGATGTCAGCTTTTTGCACTATTAAGAGGATTTTATTTTTCTAATTACTTTGATAAAGCAAATATTTTACACTTTAATTGTCAAAGGAGCATCTTTGTTGTTGTTTTGTTTCTATTTCTAACTCACTATGAAACATCATTTGGACGTGTTGGTGTTATTTGTGGTTTCACTAAAATAAAATATATTTCATTAAATTGGTTACATACCTCAATTAATGGAAACTAAATGGATTTAAAAGGAGAAAATAGCTATTCAAGGGAATGAAGAAAAAAAATCCTAAATGGGGAAAAAATGATGCGACAAATAATGTAAAAATTGTTTTAAAATCGAATCGTTTTAAAATCGAATCGTAGCACCTGAATCGTAATCGAATCGAATCGTGAGACACCCAAGATTGCACACCCCTAAAAAAAAAAGTAACATAAATGTCAAATTCTGGATCATTTATCAAAAATATTTTTATAATAACAATGGAACAAAACATTTACACACTCTGTTTAAATGTAAAATTTAAGATAAATAGATTTTTAATTATGTATAAATAAAACAATGTAAAAATTTGCTTTTGAAAATGTGAAGATTGTACATAAATGTGTTAAAATATATCTAATTGTGAGAATTAGCATGTATCCAATCTCGAGGGGTGACGGTGGGATGGGTCTGTCACGGGGACACAGAGACAAAATGGACTTACAACTATTCACACTTCCATTCACACCTAGGTACAATTTAACACAACGAACCAACCTAACATGCATGTTTTTGGTTAGTGGGAGGAAGCCTGTAGTAAACACATGCATGTGTGTGGAGAACAAGCTAATTCCACACAGCGGGGAAGTGAACCAGCAACCTTCTTGCTGAGACAGTCCTAACTGCTCTCCACATTTAACTTTAATCAAGTTTCTGGATCCCTGATAAAATCCAAATTTTACATATATTTAAAATTTGCATGCATGTGAAATTGTTCAATGTAGAATTTACTTTTGACTAAAGTAGATTTAAGATTGTACATAAATGTAAATAACCCATTCTCAATGGATATTTTTGGGGAAAGTTCCATGAAATTAAAATTTTACACAAACTGCACAATTTTACATAAATTTAAAATATATTTTATGGCACAAATTATTTTTATGCAATCCACTAAGGCATTTCACTCCAGTTTCTTTCACTTTTTCCCCTAAAACAAATGTCAAAGTTAGTTGTTTGTTTTGGTCAGAGTTCAAGATGCTTATCTAATCTTAGATTAAACTACAGTAGGTGACATTTTTATGAGACGAGTGTCCCAATTCTTTGTTTGATGTGTGGACAGGGTCAAGGGGTGCGACACCATGTCCCCTCAGAGGAAGAGCTTTTAGAAACACACTACAAATAAATGACCATGAGCAAAAACAGAGAGGCAAATGTTAGAATTTCCTTTTAGAGAATAATTTGTCACAATACCATTGTAATATCTAGATTTGTACTTATTGTTAGTGTTTCTTTAGTATAAAAGTAATGCCAAACTCTGTTACTAGCTAGATGACTAGTCATATATGGTTTATTGTCTGTATATGTTGGATAAACAGGCTGCATGGTGGCTCAGTTGGTAGCCCAGTTGCCTCACAGTTAGGAGGTTGTAGGTTCCGATTCTGCGTCCTCTCAGTGTGGAGTCAGCTTGTTCTCACCATGCATGTGTGGATTTTCTCTGGGTACTCCGGTTTCCTCCCACAGACCAAAAACATGCATGTTAGGTGAACTGGTGACTAAATGTGGGGACTGGAGACGTGTCCCCTGCCTCTCACCCTGTCACCTGCTACCCTCACTAGAGGTGGTTCAGAAGATGGATGGTTGTTGGATCATCTGACTGTTGATGGCCTATTGGCTTCTTGAAGGGGTGTTCCATTTTCTAGTGGAATGTTTTAACCGCTCTGTTACTTTGAATTAAAGGGATATTTGGGTCATTTTGAAGTGGTGTTCTATCAGTTATTATCACAACTCCGCCTCTCACTCTTTAGGTAACCAGCTGAAACCTAGGTATACTGTAGTTGGAGCTCGCCTCCAGCCATGTTGGAGCTGCTGATATCTGCTTACATGCTGGATTCACACCAGAGAGGTGGCGAAGCTGCAGCTCGGCTCGTTTCTCTAGAGGGCCTAATGAATAATTAAGGAGTGGAGCTTATGTGAAGAAGTCCATTAAGATGCAGAGGCACACCAGTCTCCATAGTAGCAGGGTCATATGATCAGAATCATGTCTCCTTTAGACCCACCACAGGAGGACCAGCTTCGTGATGAGGTAGGAAGTTGATTGAAAAGAGGAAGGTCTGGATGAGTATGTAGGACACCACTTTAAAAGAATCACTTGCAATGGAGACTTTTAGCATCCGTTGCAAAGGTAGGATCGTCACAGCTAGGGAGAACGGAGACCTGTCAAATATTTGTCTTTTCTTTGCTTTTCCATCAGCTTTTTATTTCATACTGAACCAGGATCAGCCATGATGGGCTTCTGGAAGGGTCTAGTACCACCTAGGGACAGTTCCGTAGGGCTCCAGAACATCATTTATGAGCCTTATCAGATTTGGAAAGGTCCTAACTATCGCAGGTAGAGCAATGAGAAGGAAGTCTAGGAACATCCATTTCAAGACAGATCTCAAGAGAAAGTGGGTCACACAGCAAGACGCTGACCCTATACAAGTCCAACACCAAGTAAAGCTCACTGAGGAATTGATCTGATGACCAAGTCAAAGTCCTGACCTTAATCCAGTGTAAATATTGTGACGGGACCTAAAGTTGAGGGAAACTCATTGACATCTCATAGTTTCACATCTTCAGGACTGATTTCCTGCCACATAGATGATTGCAGTTTACATGTAAAAAGTAAAGCTGCTGCCTGTCACCACCTTGGAGGTATATTTCAAGAATCTATTTATATTTTTGGGGAAAATGGATCCTTTTTCAAAGCTGATCCATAATTGATGACGGGGACTCTTCTTGAAACATATTTCTACTCTTTGTGCCTTTTGTAGGGAGCTCTTACTTTGTTGTTTCACTTCATCGGTGTCCTTTGTCTCTGTTTAGACCCACAGTAATGCACTTGAAGGGATCTCAAGCTTCTTGGGTCCATTTTACCTTAATGGAATATTCCCTACAATACTGTAAAAAGGAAGATATTTTCAGCTGTGGTTACAGAGGTGGAACAAATGAGTGGAGATCCCTTCATTCAGCCATCTGGACTGGTCTAAATAGTTCAGTAGATGGCAGAACAAAGGTGGAGGTTACGGTATCAGGAAAGATATTAAAGCCCAAGATTATTATTTTGACAATGATGCGGGAATATTATTCCCTCATAATCCCTGTGACGTTTTCATTAAGCTCGTCCACGGCACACTGGGAAAATCAACCCCGAAGCCACGATTGCTGCAGGATAGAATGATGAATGTAATTGTTAACCTCGATTATGGATCTGCCTTTGGGTCCAACACAAGCCTGTAACCACTGCTTAATCCTAAACGGTAATTCTAAAACTAGAAAGTGTGAAAATCCTCTACTTAATCAGATATGGCTTCACTGGTGTTCAATTAAATCTCCTTGGCTGAATTTAGGAGTCAAATAATCTACTCTACGTTGTCTTTTTGAGTTAATAACTCTGCTCAAATAGAATAAAAATTTTAAATTATTTTCTTGACTGCAAATTTTTTGTAATTTGTTCATACGTTAATTTTAGAATGTTTACACTCATAAGGTACATTTTCACAAAACTGTTGGATCTTCGGAGGCGTTTTTGGTCTGGTACAAAATATTTCAGTTGTTTGAGCCATTGGGAATTGTTATAGATTGTTACAGAAATTGTAGGTATGTATGCTCCAGTTCTGGTTGGCATTGATGGATTCACTCAAGGAACTAAATTGGTTCTCGGGGCTGCAAGACTGGTCACAGCTCCTAAAACTGATGGCAGCATCTCCCGCGTAAAAGCCCATTTAATGGACAACTTGACAAATGTTCTGTTTGGCAGACTTATGGGATCAAGTCTAAAATATTAAACTTGGCTAATTATATTTAAAAAAATTCAATTACCTGATATAGTTTGTTAAAATTACTTCATTCTGTCATAGCTCAAGCCAGTGTCTTTGGGTTGTGATTTTTGGGCAACTAGTGAATCACACTGAAATGGTACAAAGGACCTTTTTAGGTCATCTCACCTGATGAGATTGGTCCCAGACACTCACAGTGATGATTATGAAAGGAAATTTGCAAGGCAAATTTTTCTAACATGTTAAAAATCCCATCTACGGGAAGATATGATCCTGCAGCTCACACAAAGAAATGGAGAAGCATCGTGAACATTTCGAGACGTTTTAAAAGCTTTCTCAAAAATGCAATTTAGAATTTGTCGTCAACAGTCGCAGCCCAATGAGATGCCGGCTTAGAGTTTTTACTGTTAGTGAGCCCATAACTCAACGCTGTTGTTAGTTTTAATCTTTAATCCAGTTGTTTTGTAGTTTGTACCATTTTTAAATGAGTCTAAGCTCACTGCTTTTATTTTAGGGTGTTTTATACCTGCTGTGTTTAGTCTGTTAGAATCAAACCTTTTGTTTATTTGCACAACAGTTGTTCTAGAGTGAAACAAAAGAACCGCACTGAAGATTTGGTCTCAGTTCCAAACAGTGCAGTCATTTGTTTATAGTGTGATCCGACCTCTATCCAACACAACGACCACATGTACGCTGCAACAATCGCTTTGGAACACCTCTTGACTACAAACGTCCTAATGGTTCTCCACTTTAATGCATTTTCACAGTTTTAAGGAAGGTCACGAGTTTAATATTCATCCTTTCCTTCTCAAGAAAAATTGGACCCTGGAAACCTGATTAAATTAAAACCTTAATTTCATAAAGGAAACCGGATCACGCAGAAAATGGGATTTTCTCTTTCCATTTATTGCTGCCACTGCTGCTGTGCTTCTAGTTCAATCTGTGTCTGTTGGAAGAAACATTTCAGGGTTTTTTTCTCCACATTTTCCTTTAACAGGTAGTGCCGCGCTGTCTAAACTATAAATAGAACAAGCAAGTTTAAATTTCAGGTCTTTTGTCAACGATGGAGCACGATGAGAGCACACCGATTCCCTCAGGTTGGAATCATTCCTTTGTTTTTTTTGGCTGTTTAGCCTCCAGGCGTGTATGTTCAGACACTTTATGTAACCATTCAGCAGCTTGTTGCGATATCTTCTCAGGTTGCAAAGGGTCTAATGTGGTGAAACCCTATCTGGCTGTCATCGCTGTGTTTTACTTGGTTGTTGTTGGGGAAAGTTCCCGGGCTTCCTGCCAGATAAATTGGGCGACCTCGAATCAAAAAGCAGAAGGTAACCGAGATGGGTAGTGTTGAGATCTCTGGAGATCCACGTCACTGGAAACCTTCTGTGATGAGTTTTAATGAGATGGATGGATTCAGGCAATCTGGTTCCACAATAGGCTCAGGTGGACAGGTATGGAGTCTAGTAAACACCTTAAAGCACCGTCTCCTCTAACAGGCATTCGATGTTATCACTGCGGACGTTTTCATGATTAGTTTTCCTGTTTTGAGCGAGAAGTCTGTCCATACAGGAAATGCTGGTTTTGGTTGCATCATAACCTGCAGCTATCTTTGACCTATTTATGAAGCGGACGGTCTTAAGGTGAAACCAGCCTTTTGTGCTTATTCAGAAGGTGCTGATGATTTCTAACATGACATCACTGACGTCTTCACTGTGGTAGAAGCGAGGGAAACGATCTAAACCGATGCGATTGTGGCCAAGTGATTGTTGCAGAAATCCCCCCCACCCTCGCTCTTTGACTGTTGAAACAGTTTCCCGTCTTGTTATTGCTTCCCGCCTGCAGCCACAAGCCGTTTATTTAGCTTAGCATGGATTGCCAAAGGGTTGCCAGCTATGACTTGTTGAACTGTTTAACAGCTTCTAATGTGCTGCAGGGGCTGCCTGGTTTTTGTACCGTGAGCAAAAATACGACAATTGCTTATTAGCATGTATGCATTCAGGGTTTGATCTGTGTTTTCTCAGATTTGTGAAGCTGCTCTCACACAGAAAAGAGGAAGTGTGATATACCTAGAAATGTCAGGTAAATGAAGCTATTTAAAACACAGACTTGTATAGATAAACATCAGCATTTGGCAAACGAGAACATTTCACAAACTTCTGTATCCTGTCATCTCTCTCTACACCGTCCATTACGCTGAAGAGAAGCTTGTGGTTTTCTGTGAGTGATGCTCATGCACTCAGGTGGTGTGGTGAACTGTTAGACGCTGTCATCAAAATGTGACACAAGTACTCAAAAAGCTAAATGGATGCTGCTTGTTTCCACAGATAGTGCTCATAGATGTCCACTGATGTCTGGACATAGATGGAGCTAATCGAGTTTGTCTGATAATCCACCAAAAATCATCAGAATGGAACACATTTTAGTTGTTTTTGCATAGATATTTGAGGTAATAGAAATGTTGGAGTTACATCACCTGGTTCAAATAGAACTCCCATTTCAGTCCGTTTGGTCTCGTTTTGAATATTCTAAGCAGCTCTAACAAAGCTTTTTTTGTATTTTGTAGTCATGTTAAAAAGGAAGTACAACTCCATATGAGATGTGCTAATATCCATTGACCAGTAGGTCCAACACAATGGTGGAGGGTTGATGGTTTAGCTTGGGATTGAAGTAAAACGAAGCAGCAAACCTACAACAGAATGTTTAATTATAAAAAAGACAAAAAGTCTGGAAATGAGACTGAATCTCTGTGGCGGGACCTTAACGTAGCACCTCTGTATTTTGGTTTCATTTCATCATTTCAGTTTGTATTTAGGACCCTATGGGGGTGGGGCACATTACAGAGAGCTGAGGCAAAGAGGTCCGCTGCAGGCAAGTTATACGTTTATCACTAACCGCCGCGATGTTTACAGCACAACAATATCAAAACGTTTTTTAAAATTTAAAATTACTTTTCCGTAAGTTTTGTTTGCATGACCGGAAGCACAAGAAAATGAGAAAAGACCCCAAAAATGTATATAATAAATATGAAATATTAAGAACTTTAAATGAATTCATGAAATGCTTTCAATTTAAAAGGTAGTAATTTATTTACTCTCATGTGAAACACTTAAATTTGACAAAAATACTGGAATATTCTAAATTTATTGAATCAAAGGGAGAGCAGTTTTTTAATCTAACGTCCAACGACTCGTCCTCAAAACACCTCGACACGCGCGTCCGGTCGCGTGGGCGCGTGTGCACGCGGCGCATTATGTTGCTGGGCATAAACTGTGCAGCTCAAAGGGTTTAATCACTCACAGTTCACAAATCTTATTCCAACACTGTACCAGGCTCTGATGAACCCTGTCTGTCCCTGCTGCTCCTGATACTTAGCTCTGTTAGCAGAGAGCTGCTGCTACTCTGTCTGTAGCTGAACAGAGAAATGACTCAGCCCTGAGTGAACTTTCTGACCAAAATAAACACGTATCCTTGGCAAGCCTTGCCATTCTGTGAGGTGAAAGGTTTAAAAATAAAAATAAATCCGTCTTTAGCTGGGGAATGGGTAGGTTTTTAGTAGAAATGAGCTGTGAGTCCTCAGTGAATGGCTGAGAGGTAAACAGAGAAACACACGGAGCGTCCTGTACGAGAGCGCCCCCTACTGATACAAGTTTGCTCAAAGCGCGTGCATGTTGAGAGAATGCAGAAATTTGAATTTTATTGGCTACAAAAGTTCGGCAGCCAGAAATGATGCAAAGGGGTCTCTAGGAGGAAGGAGGGTCTTCATCAGAATGACAGATGTTGTGGAACTCAACCCATAGATCATAGTTTAGACCTGAAATATCATTTAAAACATTTAGAAAACTTTGATACAGAAAAAATACTCCTCCAAGCTGCTTTAATAAAGCACTGAATGTTCTGTAGAAAAATTATTTTTTCAGTATTTTTGTGAAAATTTTGATAATTTTAAATAAAATTATATTACTCCACATTATGGTTTAGGTTGGAAAATGTGGTTAAGTCATTAAACATGAAATTGAGGAAAACACAGAATTTTAAAGAAGTATTAAATTAAATTAAATTCAGTGAATTTATTTGGAGCCAGTTCACAGTAAAAGTCAACTCAAAAGATCATAAAATACAAAACAATAAAATAGACTTTAATACTACCTAATTATTGTCCTCTAAACTTTGTGTTTTTATCTGTTGGATGCTGAAAGCCTCTTTGCCTCGACTCACTGCAACGTTTTGGTAAGAAAAACATTCAGGTTTCTTATGCTTGAAATACTTAAATACTTGAAATTATAGTTATTTTCAAGGTTTTGAAAGTGCTTGACTGTACTTCAGGTATATCAAGTATGCGTAGGCCATCTAAGATGCTGGAAAAACTTGAAAACTTCATAAAAAGTACTAGATTTTGATTTTGGCAAAGCTGTAAAACATTATCACCTTCTTTTCACTTTTCAACAACGAGCAATTAAAAGCGGTGCAAATTACCCAAATCATGGGGGGGGGGGGGGGGGTGTCTTAGTTTCACACACTTTACTAATTGTAGTTTTTATGAAGTTAGTTGACCAAAAACTGTTCATCAAAGATTTCATTTACCACATTTAAGGACAGTAAAGAATATGAATTATACATGTTTCTTAAACTTTTTAACACCTAAAACCACAGAATTTAAAGACCTCATGTAGTTTTTGACTTTTTACTTGACGACAGATCATTAATTTAACATTATTTTGAACCGTAGGAACATTTTTTTCCACTAATGATGCAAAAGATAATTCCTTAATTAGGATAATTGTTTAATGAAGCGTTAGCCCTGAAGTGAAGCGTGGCTAATTAACTCACCTTTTACCTCCTGCAGATTTATTTAATGAGCGTAAATGAGTAAGGGTGCAATCCTTGCATCTTTAAATACGACACACATACAGTCAAACTGGGAGTTTTAATTTATAGAGCAGTAAATGTTTGAGTAAATTTACTATCCTGTGTGTGCCCTGCCCTGTCACAGGAAGACGAATTGTCCCCCATCCAAATGTTTGTATTTCTCGAGGACTATACACCCTCTGTATATTTTCCATACAGTCACATCAATCATGAGCATCGTGCTGCCTGGACTAAACGGCTGCTCTTTTCAGCTGCTCATCCATTCGTGACCCATTCCAGGGCTCGTTCTGACGAGCTGAAACAGCCGTACTTTGTTTTTGGTCGTCCGTTCCTCTCATCCCACCGTGTTTACTCAACAGGATGAACGTGTTAAAAAGAATTAGCAGAATTTCCGTCTCGACCTTGCAGAGGTCGAGTCTGCCGCCCTCTAAATGCTGACTCGTGTATCTGTTTTCATTTTAATCATTTACAGGACACGTGGGATTGGTTCAGGACAAGAAACACCCTCATTATCTGTGTTTAGCAAACCGACCTCTCTCTCTCTCTCCTTTCTTTCAGTGGGATGCTACACGCCAAACAGAACCCGTTGAGATGTTACTGACGGACCAGAATCAGCCGGTGAGGCAAGCCAAAGTGGTTCGGATGCCAAAAACTGGAAACCACAGAAGCGACGTTAACTGACGGAGCCATGCCAGCCCTGCTGTCCTGATCCCATTTCCTGATTTCTTCACCCCCCCCTCCCTCGGTTAAATCTCAGCAGCCCGTCCAGCTCCGCCCGCCTAATTCAGCATGGCGTCTCCCTTCATGTGGAAGCTGTCCTCCCAGAAGCTCGGCTTCTTCCTGGTCAGCTTCGGCTTCATCTGGGGAATGATGCTGCTGCACTTCACCATCCAGCAGCGAGCCAGCCACGAGAACAGCGCCGTGCTGCGGCAGCAGATCCTGGACCTCAGCAAGCGCTACATTAAAGCGCTGGCGGAGGAGAACCAGAACGTCATGGACGGGCCGTATGTGGGAACCATGACGGCGTACGGTGAGTTTGGTTTCATGACAAAAACAGGAATGATATTTATACTGAGACTACACGGCCATGTTGTGTCATCATGTCACCTGAACACACGACAAACCTCTTTCAGAAAACGTTGAGTTCACCGATGAGTCGTACATTTACAGGTTCAGTTAACTGGATCATTTAGCTGAATCGATTTATGAATTAAACACATTTACGGATCAGCAGCTAATTCGTCCTAGCACTAGCTCATCGTTGGTGTGGATGTTTTACTGAAAAGCTTAAAATGAGCTGTT
Source organism: Callopanchax toddi (assembly GCA_006937965.1). Taxonomy (NCBI): domain Eukaryota; kingdom Metazoa; phylum Chordata; class Actinopteri; order Cyprinodontiformes; family Nothobranchiidae; genus Callopanchax; species Callopanchax toddi. Next base: position 1,869,574 of record SSNR01000079.1, read on the forward strand.
TGTGGTATCTGTAAGGTGTTGTAAAATGAGCTTGGGGAAGTGAAGCTGCTAAAGAAAACTTCAGGTTTTCCATTTCAGAACAAGCTCTGTAACCTGGTTCTGTTCTGGAGACGCACCGTTTCTGGTTTGGAGGGAAAATACTGACTTCTGATTTTATACATTTTATCTCAGTGATTATTAACACATTGAATGTTGGTTCTAATTAACTTAAAAACCATGATTCTGGAAGTGAAACCTTCCAAGTGGAAGGTCTGTCATTACTAGTGAGAAGTAGCTCTTAGCAATTAGTTAGATTTTTTTATAGCTGATTGATAAAGGACACTCGCACAAAAACAGTTAATTTGGAGGTAGGTTGGTAACCAGTTAAGCCCATTGTGCTGAATACTGACTGATTCCAGTAACCATTTTAAGTACTTTTTACATGACCTAGTAAGAGAAAAATAATCACATTTTGTTTCAGTTTTATCTTTTGTGTTTTGGATTGTCCAGCTCAGCCAGGCGGTTAAGGTTCTCCATCGTGGCGATGTATTTCTCTCAATTGGAAAAAAAGTAGTCAAATCTCTTTCTCGCTCGTTCTTCTTGCGCTCTATCTTGGGCTCAGTAGTCTCTCTCTCTCTCTCTATCTGTCTATGTCTCTATCTATCTCTATATATCTCTCTATCACTCTTTCTCTATGTCTCTCTAGCTCTATCTCTCATTTTCTCTATTTCTCTCTCTTCTCTCTCTTTTTCTCTCTCTATATATCTATCTTTCTCTATATCTCTATCTCTATATCTCTCTATCTATGTCTGTATCTTTATCTCTCTTTCTCTACATCTCTCACGCCAACAGCACCTGCCCTGGGTCTGCAAGTGGACCGGGCTGGATCTCCACGGTGGGCCCATATGGTAACTTTGGGCCAAATATTTAGCTTCTAACCCTGAGCTAAGCTAAAGAGCAAAAAATCAACAGATTTCTGTTGCTAGGCAAATAGTTTGTTCTCTAATTTAATCCAAAGTTTTGACCAGAGTAGATGGGATTGAGTCACAACTTACAGGAATAAATATAAGTTAAATAGCAATAAAATAATACGATTACAGGTAATTAGATCATAAAAAACAAAGTCATATGTTCCATACTTATGATGCAACAATAGTCCCTTCTTATTTTAAATGTCATAAACTGAACAAACTGTTTCTCCTGTTTACCTCTTGAGTAAAACAATAGGAGCCATGTTATAAAGGAAGCTGAGCCTGGGCGCTGTAACGCTGATGCAGCTGCATTAGAGCATAATACTGTATTAGCCCAGGTCCAGAAGGCCCATCGATAAGTTATTCATGCCATTAATAGACCTGTATGGCTCAATAGGAAGCTTCATTAGAAACCTGAGATTGGAATCGATTGTTGTCTAATTCCCAGAGAAACAACACAATACGCTGAAGCTCCTGGAGAGTCAACCCTCTCCCAAGGAAAGTATGGAGAGCAGCTTTAAACTGGCCCCGTGTAGAGAACACACGTTTATACGAATGAGTCGAGATCTTTTCCTACAGTCGGACTTCCTGTCCGGTTTGTTTTCCTCCAAGATGAATAGAGTCTGCTGACCTTCATCTGATACAACATCAGAATCAGTTTCAAAGCCTTGATTGGATCAGCCGGCAGCAGGATGCTTCCTGTGTCGCCCTGATTTGATTTATAATGACCTGAAGGAGACAGCAGGGCATCCTTCTATTGCCTGACCCATAAAAACATTTAAATGCAATAAAATAAATCCCACTTGCTGATTTTGGGTCTTTGCAGTTTAAAATGAGCCGGTTTTATGACGTCATGACGAGGATACGATCTTCCCTTCGTGACTCCTCCTGAAACCGATCCACTCTAACAGCTTTAAGAGTCACCTGACACCGTTCCGTTACCTCACAGGTCACCACCTTTTCTGGATTTCCTTCGTTCCCCTCTGCTCTTTGCTCCTTCCTGCTCAGCAGCACCAATTTCACAAATGGAAGGAATCCAGCTGCCTGCCTATAGGTTACGCGCTTGTTTCCATTTGGATCACCGTGCTGCCTTCCTGGTAAAATCTGGCTGCTGTTGCCGTGTCAGGATTCACTGCGTCTACGCCGATCTGATGTGATGAGAACTGGTGCGTCTAACGAGAAACGGCAAACGAGAGGCGGTTATCCGAGGAGAGCCAACGCCAGCCCCTCTGATCGGTTCTGTAGACATGAATAAAATATTTCAGTTTGTCACCGATGAGAAGTAGGTTGCTCATTATGCGATACTTTTATCCTTCAGCCCGTTAGCTTAACATTTCTGTTTAAATGTCAGCGCAAATGCTGCAGGTTAAAGGATCAAGGAGACGTTCTGCAGTAAATAAGGCCAGAGAATGCCAGACTTTAACATTTGATCAGTGTCGTTCTCATTAGGTGTTTCTGTCTCGTTACTTCAGAGTAGGGCTGCAGGATAAAGAGAAAACAAGCAATATTAGTGAATATTATGATGCTTTAGCATCCCCATCCAGTTGGTCAAATATTTTCCCTGTTATCATTTTTTATCAATAGTAACGTTAGGGCTGTGTGCTCGTACTTGTCTTTAGCTCCTTCATGAAGCGGCCGTGGTCTAGAGGAAGAGAATCCTCCCCTCGTGTGTTCCTGGCCCGGCCATGTGTCCTTAGGCAAGATACTGAACCCCCAACTGCCTACTGGGTGCCGTCCAAGATGGCCGCCTCCTCAAACAATGATGAGGATGAGTCAAAAGCAGCAATGAATCTCCCTCAGGGGATGAATAAATGACTTTTTGTTGCAGTTATCAGCTTATTTTTAGTGCTACAGCACCAGATCAACAACTGATGTGTTTGTGATTGGAACTGGATCAGCTGCAGTCAGAAGTCTCTATCGTGAGACCCGATTCTCAGTTTCAGCGAGAAATGAAAGCTGAGCGTCAGACCGTTACGTGTCCTGACTCGTACCCATTTAGAAATAATCAAGTCTTTACCAACAGGTTCTGCTACATGGTTTTATTTAAAGAACCCATAAAGAACTCGCCTGCCTTCAGACTGATTCAGTGGTAAATACCGTAATTTCCGGACTATAAGCCGCTACTTTTTTCCCTTGCTTTGGACCCTGCGCCTTAAACAACGGTGCGGCTTATCTGTGGCTCAGCTAACGGCTACCAAGGGGGCGCTATCAAAGCACCAGCGCACAACAAAGTATGTTTTGAAAAACTGGACTGCTGCGTGATGATGATGGAGAGTAAGAGATGACTGTTTGGGAACTGCTGTATCAAAATAAGCAGCCTACCTTGTTATGTCTTCCTCCTCCTGCGTGCTAAAACCATCAAAATCCTCTTTGTCAGTGTCAGAAACGAACAGGCCCAGAATCGCCTCATCAGCCAGTCTCTCTCCTTTGTTGTCGCTCTGAAAACCAATAAAATCCTCTTCCTCTTTGTCAGTGTCTGAATCAAACAGCCTCCGAACGGCTCAATCAGCTATTGCGCAATCCACTTCTATGGCCGTGTGTCGCATTTGCGCATGCGCACGTAATTTACGTGACCGCGATTCATAAAGCTTTTGCGTGTTTTACGTACGTGCGTTTACCTCGCAGTCACGTTCATTACGTGCGCATGCACAAACGCGACGCGTGGCCATATTAGAGGATTACGCAATAGCTTATGGAGCCCTCGTTCGGAGGCTGTTTTACTCCGAAACTGATGAAGAGGAAGAGGATTTTATTGGTTTTTAGAGGGACAACAAAGGAGAGAGACTGGCTGAGGAGGCGATTCTGGACCTGTTCATTTCTGACACTGACGATGAGGATTTTGGTGGTTTTAGTACGCAGGAGGAGGAAGACGATGACACGGTAGGCTGCTTATTTTTGATACAATAGTTCCCAAACAGTCATCTCTGTCCCAACAATCCCCTCTGTGGTAGCAGGAACTCATATATAGAGTAATTAAACATTAAGGAACAGTGAGGCCAGCTAGTGCTGCTGGAACCGGTTGGGCCGCTCCGGCTTTCTCTCAGTTCAAGCAGCAATCAGTAGCTGCCCAAGGTGGTAAAACATTTACATACGAACAGTAGGCTGTGTCCTCAGAGCAGTCAACAACCGTATTCACATACAAACAGACAAAGGTATGTGGGTGTGAGAGTAGCCTCTAAGTGGCCTCCCACACACACATACATATGGTAACTAAACATTAAAACACCCGCGGCTTATAGTTAGGTGCGGCTTATGTGTGGACAAATCTGCAATTTCCCCCAAATTTAGCTGCTGCGGCTTATATTCAGGTGCGCCTTATAGCCCGGAAATTACGGTAAATGTTCCAGTTTTGTATTATTAAAGGACAAACTGCTGTTCTCGACTTGGGAAGACCCAACATGGAGTTTTCAGGTAGTTCTCTCACTGTGTACCTGTCCAGACTTTTATCATTAAAAAAAAACAAACAAAAGTTACAAATGCTCTAACGTCTGATTGGTGGATAGAGCTGTAAGATCTGGTGACTGGTAGCTTTTATATAAAGATTCATGTTCTGGAAAGTGTTTTTTCAGGACAGAAGCTTCTAACAGGTGACGTTAGGCGTATATTTATATCTGAGTACTCGAGGAATCGATGGATTACTACTACTGGATTACTAAAATACTGTATAGCTGTAGCTGTCCTGCTAACCACTAGCACGTTGGGAGTATTGAAGGCTGTAGCGTCGAGCTCAAAGACAGGTGTACTTTTTGTCTTTAGACTTGAAGAAGACCCTCGCGGTGCTGCTGGACAACATCATGCTGAGGCTCGGCAAGCTGGAGACCAAGGTGGAGAACATTTACAACGGCACGGGAAACAACCTGACCAACAGCACCAGCACCATCACGCCCAGCGCCGGGAACCCAGAGAAAGTCAACGTGGCTGGTAGGTACTCTAGTTTACCCCACTACAGCTGAATACTGAATGATTCAGAAAACGGAAAGAAATTCAGACTTTTTGCTGAGTTTTGCTGTTTTTTTTTTTAAATGTTGGAGATAAAAAGTTGTAAATGAAAACCAGTTTCCTGGTTCTGAATTCAGACAGTGACTAAAGGTGAAGTTTCTACTTGTTTCTGTCTGGAAATCCACATGGTTTCAGTTTATCTGCTGGATGTTTTTGAACTCTTTAGAAAGGTCACTTTTGTTACTCATGAACAGAAGCTTTTGATCCAGCTAAAGAAAACCAGTGATGTTTGTTGGTCGTATCTATTAACTGGTTTGGGTTTGGTTCAAATTCACCGATTGTAGAATGTCCTCATAAGTACCCAGCCTCGTTTCCTGAGAGTCTCCGTGGACAGTAAATCCTGTACTTTTTAGTGAAAACACATTTCGTTTGAGATCCCGTCCTACAGCCAGACCTGTGACACGTCTATAAACTTTTAACCACCCAGCAGCTCCCTTCACAGACCCGTGGCTACGGGACAAAGTGACACCCACGTCCCTCTTGGCAGAGACTAAAGTCCTCAGCACTTCAGAGTCCCCATTGAAGCACGTCTCCTGTCTTGGAGTGGGTGGCAGGCAGAGCTCCAGTAGGGCTCCTTTCCTGACTGGAACGCAATTACAGAGATAAGAATCTGGACAGTGAAGGGAACACGCCTGTCTTTCACGGAGGCTGCTATCAAGATGGAGGCGAACAGCAGCTCTGGGACTGCACTAAACCACCTTATCTAAGAACTCTGCTGCACCAGGAAGCAAATCTGGGTCTTTTTATTTGAGTTAGACTTTGGGTTTTATTCTGCTTTGGTTGTAGGGCTCATCTAAATCTAAAGTCAGACCAGATTTGACCAGAAGACAATTCCTTGGTTGTCCTAATTCTACATTAGATTCTCTAAAAAGGTCATGTCGGGTGAAGTCGCTAAGCTCACATCCTTGGATTTGCTCTTATTAATAGCTGGGTTTTGTGTTTTTTTAAAATTATTATTATCTTGGTCTTTATTATAAAATTTAAAACATTTTTTTCAAATTAGAACACAATATATTAGGAGGGGTAACGCTGCCACCAGTGGTGGCTAGTGGTAATATTTAAAGGGTGGACAAATAAAATATAATAGATTGGATTTCAGCAACAGAAAACAATGCATTAAAACCACATTTTGTCCCATTTTTTAAACGTAAACAACAACAAACCACCACTAAAAACCAAGCTGACTCTGAGCCTCTTGTCCGATAATTAACTGCCCCGTTTAGGGTTTGAATTTAATTGAATTGAGGCTGATTTTCCCCCAATAAACAGTTTTACAAAACACTAAACCACACTCCTTTACACAACTACTAAACACACTTATAAAAATAAATTGTTATTTTAAAATGAGGCCTATCCTATTAGAAGAGACGCTCACTCCAGTGACTTTTCTGGGATGTAAAGAAACCACCTGGTTTCAGTCAGCTGATTTCTGCATAAATTCATGCTCAATTTAAAGAAAAACTTTGGTTTTGACCCTTTTCTTTGAGCTATAATCTGTTAGTCCATTCGCCCCCTGACCTCTTCACTTCCAACTTTCTCTCTAAAGACATCGAGCAAAAAAGATGAGAAATTAAATAATCTACCTTGTTCATGCTAATCTAGCTAGCCGTGACAACACCACACCCACAAACATTCACGCTAGAGGCACATTACTACATCCACTCTCATCGGCTGACCCTGAGCTAACCAAACTCTACTGCGTTTGAGTTTAAGTCATCTGAAAATTATATTTATTTTTTGCTGTGTTTGAATTCATTCCCTCTTTGACATCCAGGCTTCTGTAACAGCTTTTCTCTGTTCTATTAAGTGCTGCCTATCCATGTTTTTGTTTATGCTCATATTTTGACAAGCTGAGGATGCGAAATACATGCAATGAGTAATTGTGTTAAATATGAATTTTCATATTTTTTCTCATAGTTAAAAATTTTACGTTTAAAAAATAATTAGGTTTTTGTCTACTTTGAACGTTGAAATAATTTTAATACGGCGAAACTGTTCCACACAATACATTTGCAGTAATAAATAAGACTAGATTTTTATTTAATAATTTCATAAATCTTTTGACAGTAGACTTTATGTCGTATTGGTTTTCCTTAAACTTTTTTGTTAGAAAATCGAAGCAAACAAAAATGAGCACATTTCAAACTTCTTTTCAACAAATAGATTTTTTTAAATAAATAGAATTTAATAAATCCCTCCTTTGAGTTTTTTTTCATAAATCAATACTTTATTAGTCAGTGATGGTTGCTGGTGTTTCCCTTGAGGCACCCACAGATTTTTATGTTTCATTTTATTTCCATCTTTTTTATTTGAGGCCATTTTAAAGAGGAAAAACATCTCACCCTCTGAATATCTAGAGACAAAGCGTCTGATTATTTGGACCCGTTGCTGAAATGTGCTGAATTAATCTCTGTGCTTCAGCAGTTTATCAGGAAGTACACAACCAGCCTCACACTGAGTCAGTGTGTGAGCACTAACTTCCTCTTTTGTGAACCATCAGTTATACACACTTTGTGTGACAGTCCCGTCCTGGGATTGGTTGGTGTTTTAACTTTTATTGCTCTACAGCTAAAATGCGCCTTACTGTCAAATGCATGTTTTGCATGTGGTTCCCATCTCGGCTCCTGCACAGGTTCAGGTCTGGTTCTGGTTTCTCCTCAGCTGGAGGCAAATCAACCTGATTCCCGGAGGTGTTTAAAAAAAGACAAACTGACGCCGTTTCTGCTGAGGATGTTAAGAAACCCCACCGATACGTTATTGTGTTTGAAACGTTTATTCTTTATTCATGTTAGCCGTTTGACTAATGGTGTGTCTCATCTGAAAATGGTTTTTACACTGAAATCTGTCATCGATTGAGAACCGACTCATGCAGTTTCCATTCTAATCTTTAAGCCTGTTTACTGATTCAGTGTAAAGATCAATACTAATAACGTACACACACTCAGGTCGCTGAGAGAGGCTGTTTGCTCACACACACTGTAAAACACTTACAGGAAACTCGACCAACGCTCCACTCTAAAACTAATACATAATGATTTGTTTCTGCATCAAGTCCAACTCCCAGTTTTGTTCAGCTGAAATACTGCTGCTCCTTATTAACTTCAGTGGACAGAATATTAAAAAATCTCTGTTTTAGAAGAGAAGGCAAATTTACTTTACAGAATTTTTCACAATAAAAAATCACAGACTGTTTCACAATAGAAAAACGTGAACATTTTAAATGATTAGCTTCTATTAAAGCTATTTGTGTTCATAATTAGATGTTCTTGGTTTTCTCCAAACCGGTTATGGTTACTTTTGCCACAAAAAAATCAACAGATTTCTCTCAAAGTAGATGAAACCATATTACTGACCTTTATTAATCAGTATGATTTTATTATTCGTGTCAGAATATAAATTTGTATACAGTAGTTTTTTTTTTTTTTGCAGAACAATATTCAACTTAACATTTCACAGAATCCTCACAAATGAGTGAACTAAACTTGTTTAGTTTTTAAAATAATGTAAAACCATTTCTATAATTAACTACTGTATTTTTAAACAACGTTCCAGATAGTTAGAAGCAGCAGATTTGTGTTTTTATAATTTAGTGAACCCAGTTCCTGAGGGTTTTACAGTGCAGATTTCTAAACGTGATCCAGAACATTTGGCCAATAAAATTTTTCCCATTTAATAAAAATAAAATGTAAATGCTTTGTTGATTTAACCAATTGGTTGACCAACCAGTTGGTCCATTAACCAGTTGATTGACTATTTGATTGGTCGGTTGTTATACAGGTTAGTCAATTCTTCAGTTAGTTGACTAACCTGTTGGTCAGTTGATTGGTTGGTTGTTCAACTGATTGATCAGTTAACTGGTCAGTCAGTTAGTTGTTTACCTGTTTGACCAGTTGACTAATTATTTGGCTGGTCACTGAAATGGTTGATTGATTAACAGGTTGGTTGATTATTCAGTCAGTAGACTGACCTGCTGGTTGATTAGATGGTTGGTTAGTCAGTTGATTAACTGGTTGTTCAATTAAATGGTTGGTTCGAATAATCAGTGAACTGATTAACTAATTGGTTCATTAACCAATTGACTGATTACTTGAGCTGTCAATTAAATGGTTAATTGATTAACTGGTTGGTTGATTATTCAGTCAGTAGATTGACCTGTTGGTCAGTTGGTTGGTCGGTCAGTTAGGTAGTTGATTACCTGTTTGTTTGATTAAATGGTTGGTCAAATAGTCAGTGGATTGATTAATTGGTTGGTTAAATAACCAGTTGACCAATTGTTTGGTTGGTCAGGTAAATCTTTGATTGATTAACTGGTTGGTTGATTATTCAGTCAGTAGATTGACCTGTTGGTTGATTGGTTTTATTGATTAACTGGTTGGTTGGTCAGTTATTTGATTAACTTTTTGTTCAATTAAAAGGCTGGTTGAATAATTAGTGGATTGATTAACTGGTTGGTTCATTAACCAGTTCACTAATTATTTGGTTGGTCAGTTCAATGGTTGATTAATTAACTGCTTGGTCTATTATTCAGTCAGTAGATTGACCTCTTGGTTGATTGGTTTTATTGATTAACTGGTTGGTTGGTTGGTCAGTCAGTTGATTAACTGGTTGTTTGATTAAATGGTTGGTTGAGTAACCAGTGGATTGATTAACTGGTTGGTTCATCAACCAGTTTACTGATGGTTTGTTAATTAAATGGTTGATTTTTCAGTCAGTAGATTGACCTCTTGGTTGATTGGTTTTATTGATTAACTGGTTGGTTGGTTGGTCAGTCAGTCAGTTGATTAACTGGTTGTTTGATTAAATGGTTGATTGAATAACCAGTGGATTGATTAACTGGTTGATTCATCAACCAGTTTTCTGATGGTTTGTAAATTAAATGGTTGATTGATTAACTGGTTGGTTGGTTATTCAGTCAGTAGATTGACCTCTTGGTTGATTGGTTTTATTGATTAACTGGTTGGCTGGTTGGTTGGTCAGTCAGTCAGTCAGTTGTTTAACTGGTTGTTTGATTAAATGGTTGGTTGAGTAACCAGTGGATTGATTAACTGGTTGGTTCATCAACCAGTTTACTAATGGTTTGTTAATTAAATGGTTGATTATTCAGTCAGTAGATTGACCTCTTGGTTGATTGATTAAGTGGTTGGTTGGTTAACTGGTGGTTTGACTGACTGGTCTGTCCAAAGCGATGATGTCATTGTACATGGTGAATCCCAGGTCGACCCTCATAACTGTATAATCCATGAATCCTTACTGGTCTGATAAAAACATCAACTGAACTTAAAGGAGTCTCCTGTCGATGTAGCAGCTGGCAGTAACCTCCACAGCAGTAAATAGACGGTACCATCAATGGAGACTATTATTCATACTTTAAATTCCTGCTCTTAGAATTTCATTATGTTGTGAAAACAATAGAAAACGTTCCCCCTGCAGTCGAGTTGTTTTATAAATTAAAAATCACAGCAGTGAGACGGGCTTTGTTATAGGAGGTGTAGAAGAAAACATTTCTACTGCATACTTTATGCTTTAGATCTCGCCGGCGTAGACCGGGCCTTTTCACATACATACACAGAGTGTGAAACAACAAGCACAGACAGGTCCTTCCTCTGCTGCTGCTGTTTTTATGAACATATCTGAACTCATACCTCCTACGTTCTGAACTGTGTACGCATCTTTCATTTTTTTTTCCTGCCTGTATCTCAGATCATGCGGCGGCAGCTCCCCGGGGAGCCCTCCTCCTCCTATACGCGGCGCTCCACATCTTCTTATATCAAGATTGTAAACAAACTGCAGGAACTGACAGTTTTGCTTTTATGACATTTTCTTTCCTCATTTAGTTTCGCAAGAGCTTCCTGAAAAGCTGTGGACGGGACTTTAGCATAGTTTTTAGTCTGAAAACCCTCAGTTTTTGTCATCAGAGAACATTCTCTAAAACTGTTTGCAAAGATTTATAGAAAGCAGCTCAAAGTAGCCATGTTGGTTCTGTAGTTCATCAGAGAGACGTTGATTCTCTCAGACAGAGGAGTATTTTCATGCAGCTTTTTGATATTTTTTCAAGCTGTAAACGGTAAATTCCAGCTGATTGATGTCTTTCCAGAGACATCAACATAAACTACAGCTGCACACCCACAATCAAACACACTATCTCCATCTTCCTGCCATATCCCCACAGAAATATGGTGGCTGATTAGGAAAACATGGGAAAGATGGGAGGAACATCTGGGGCTGACACAAAACTGGCTAGTACGAATAAACTCTACGTTTTTGTCTTTTCCTGACGCTCATATTATTCATTTATTCACTTCAAATTTTGAGAAAACCAGCAGCTTTCCGTCTCTTTGCTCAGATCAACAGAAGAACATTAGTCATCGCTCTTGGTTCTCTCTCTGTAAAAGTCTGGATCTTTCTCCTGGATGGATTTCCAGAGAGCGTGGGGCCGATCAGATTGCTGGAGAACAAAAGGCTGATTGGTTACAGCCTGAGTTTCTGGGCTCACTGCAGCAGAGGAAGGAGAGAGCTGAAACCCAAAGTGGGAATGGGATCGGGGCTGCGTGGGGAAATTTGGATCTGGTTTTCTGCCTCAAGGACTTCTCTGTGGAACACTTGTAGACCAGAGGAAGAGGGAGACATGTGTTTGACCAGGTCCAAACATGTGCTCTGGACTCTGGGAGGCCCGTTGGGTTGTGTTACCTCTCTGTGAGGTGGCAAACTGGCCTAAAGAAACATAAACTTGGGGTTTTTTAAAAGGCTTTGTCATTTTATCTCTTGTTTTTCACCTGTGTGATCTCTCTCTCTTCTCTTAACTTAGTGTCATGTTCTACTTGCAGTAAAGGGGAAACAAAGATGACCAGGAAGTACGTTTAACTGAACAAATTTAAATACATTCAACATATTTTTTAGCCTAGATCTGCAACACAGACCTTCTCTCTTTGAATTTGCCCTCAGACTTTTTTTTTCTGGGAGATCCGAATACGATAAATAAAAGATTCATAAGAAGAAACCATTAAGAACCTTTTAATTTTTTAACAAACTTTTTTCAATAACAGCTCAGAAAACCAGGAGTTGCTTCCGTTAAACAATGAATAAATATTTTATCCCACCAACACTTAAGCCAGTTTGTTTATGGTGAATTTAACCAGATGAGTCGATTGAGAACCCGTTTGTTCTCATCTACAACGAACTGGCCAAGAGGCAGCAGCAATAGTGATATAAATACATAAAAAAAAGTAAACAAGGAAAACAAACAAGATAAAAACAGTTGGACATGAAGACTGTTCTCGTATACAGTATGTGCAAAGAATCAAAGCAGTCAGAAGCACAATGACCAGAGATTATTGGTCATAATGAGTTGTTGATGGTACATGAAGAGAGAGCTTTAGTGATTTTTGCAGCTTGTTGGGAGCAGCAAACTGAAATGAGGAACGTCTAAAAGAAGTCTTTGGGAATAACCATAGAGGTGAAGTTACTGGAACGTAAATTTACGATGGTTGTTTGAAGTGTTGAGTAGCGAGTGAAGATTTGACGGGGTTTTGCTGATGATTGTTTTGTATATAAACTGATACCCAGTGAATGGATTGGTGGGCAAGTTTGTCGCAATCTGGCACCCCTTTATTTCTCATGTGGAACAGTTAACTATGCACCAAGACTCTGGATAATTTCCAATGTGACCTTTGTGTGATAAGTGGGTAACTACTCTATGGGCTTTTACTTTTATTTATTTAGTTCCTTGGTTTTTGTCTGTGCTGGCATATTCTTTGTTTGTATCTGAAAACTTAATAAAGATACATTGATAAAAAAAAAACCAAAACAACCTGATACCAGTGCAACATCCTGTGGGAATGGAGTGAAGGCCAGTTGACGAGTGAGTCCAGATCACAGTGATGAGTGGTGAAAGTAACACCAGTGACTAAACAGATTGCAGAGTGAAAAATTACTACAAGTTTATGAAGTTTTTTAAAAGATGTCCTATAGATGATGTTACTGTAATCTACAATGATCAATCATGGTAAAGGAAGTCGACTTTTGACATTCTAAAGTAATTCATTTAAGTGAATATCAAAGGACAGTGTTCGGTCAAGCCAGAAACCCAAATACTTACAGGAATGTCATCATCCTTACCCGATTGGGTTGGTCTACCAGCTCCTGGCCGATTGCCATCGTTGACTGTGACGATGTGAACCCCAAAAATGAGTCGTTAATGATAAAACCTCCATCCTAAAGGTGGCACTGAACATGCATCTGACAAAGGAAGACAGTAACTGTGTCTACAAGCAGAATCATTTAGAAACAATACCCTCTTTGGACATACAGACTTGTTGCTTTAGCTGTTCATAAATCACCAGTCGCGGTGTTAGTAACGTGGCTCTCCTCTTTCTGTCGTCAGATCTCTTCACACTCTTGTTCACTTACAGATGTCAGGTCACTGCTAAATATCAATTCAGGTTTTATGTAGTCTTTTAATGTCTTTAACCATTCTTATAACATTTGTCTTTATATGCAAATGCTATCAGTTAGCTTTGGAATGAGAGCTGTTTGTTATAAGGTGATGAAGCTCGACAGGTACGGAGTCGCATCCTTTAATGATCCAAAGCCTTTTCTGTTCTTGTGGAAATGATTCTGTGATGATGAATCGCTGTGAAGGCAGCTGAGATGTTTTAAGCCCTGTATGGTGAAACAGCCTTTTACCAGATTAAACTCCATCATCGCCACAAAGTTGGTGACTCGGATTTATGAATTTCTGTCAGTTGTATCACAACAATACCATTGGTTTTCAAGTTTTCCCCCTCTGAGTCAACGTATATTTTAATTGGGTTGTAATTGTGTGATAGACTGGTTAGAAGGATTCAGACTCCTGGGTTAGATGAGTCATCATATCTAAACAAATTACCTCAAGAACGTTTTGTTCTTGAGTTCGTTTCCCTAGTTATTTTCAAAACGCTACATATGGCGAGCCAGCCATGTTTTAAACTGTAATGGCATTGCCAGCCAGTTTTTAAGTACAAAATTAATACCTAAAAAAGGATTAATAACTATAAGCTGTTTAATGACTGAACTCCATTTTCCCTGCCAAGAAGCACACACAGTCCTTGCTGATAAGATAAGCGTTGCCACCTCATCACTGAAGCCAAGTCTGATACTTGTTAAGCTGTTTCACTTCATGTCTGTTTTCACAGTTAAATGTCTGTTGTGTAACTTGTGTATGCTTGGTGACAAAAGTTTTCCGACGTGGAGACAATAAAATTCCGGCTAAATTCTAAGCTGTTTATCAGACGGTTAACACGACGTCCAAGAACACGTGGCCTAAATCCGACGTCCAGAGACAAACCAGGTAGAGACCGGTTGTCCTTCGTCAAAAATCTCGTGCGTTTTCACGACGAGTTTAGGTAGCATCGGCTGAGTACGTCCCCCGAGCTAACCGCTAAATAGGTAAATATCCGCTGATTCCGCTAAACAACGCCGCTTTTATCCGTCTTCCATCGCCTCGTTTAACTCTTTGTCTCAGAGACACATCACTTCATTCCATTTGTTGAGCTTAACTCTTTCTTTCTCCTTCAGTGAATTATCTTCATCAGAATAAACATGTCTGAACAAAAACAGATAAAAGAGGGTAGACGCCTCACCACAGGTGAAATTGCTGACTTTATAGTAAAAATGGAGAAGTTTGTACCTGAACCAAGGTACCCAAAAAAGCTATCTGCTTATTTCAGGAAATTTGACAGGCTCATGGAAGACTACCCTGACACATGTTTAGAGGACAAGATCTTTCTTCTTGAAATGACCTCAGACATGATGGTGGGTATGTTTATTGACCGTCAGTCACCACACACGAAGAGTGACTTTGACAGGCTACGTAGAGCTATCGCCAAATATTTCTACCTTGATGAGGAAGCTGCAGGCCTCCCGGCTGTGAGGCCCGAGCAGTCTCTCCCTCAGACTCCTGCCGCAGCGAGTGCAGAAAAGACAGTCAACCCCAAGGTGACTCCCGTCTGCCCACCTCCGCGGTTGGTGCTGGAACCCCCAGCATATAGAGTTACTGTGTCTAATGGTCCAACCACTGTTTCACCTGCAATTTCTCCAATGCAGAGGATGGCAGAGCGATTCAAAAAAGACTTGCCAGACCCTAATGATCCTCGAGGTATTCGTAGTTTTCTCACTCTGATCGATGCCCAAGGGTTTAGAGGCTGGTATAGATGCGATCTTGTTCGACGCGTTGCAAATGGTTCGTGGGAGAAATTCATAAAGCGTCTGCCAGTAGACGTGACATTGCGCTGGGACCTACTGCGTCAAGCCATCTTAGATCATTATCCACTACCTGATCCTACAGATGCCAGTCCATCTACTGCATCTGATCCACCAACCTCAGTTTCCATCACTGAGAAAAGGGGGGTCACAACACAACCTGATCCTCCTCTAACAACATCTGACCTTCCAGTGTCAAGCACAGACCCTCCAGAGGTCAACGCTGACGCTCCTGAGTCCAACATCTCTCTGCCTCCCCCAGAGTCGGGCAGTTCTCCGGCGTCCGGCACAGAGCCCGTCCCGCTCCCCGCGGAACCGGTCAGCCCTCAGGCGCCCCAGACTGAATCCCCTCTCTTAACAGCAGAACCCGAGGAGCTCCCACTCAGTCCACAGGAACCCCTTCTGCTCCCCGCAGAACTGGTCACTCCTACTGGACCTCAAGGTGAGCCTCCTCCTCAGGTAGAACAGGTCAACTCTACTCGGTCAACAGTAGAACCAGAGGGAGTCCCACTCAGTCCTCAGGTGCCCCGAGCTGGACTCGTTCTGACCCCCGCAGAACCAGACTGCCCTACGGTACCTCACACTGAGCCTCCTCCTACTGGACCTCAAGGTAAACCTCCTCTTCCCCCGGAAGTGCAGGTTAAGACTCCTCTGTCACAGACAGAACCCATCAATCTTCTTTGCAGTCCTCCTGCAATTAAGAACAGACTCAAGGCCACCTTCTCAGGTGTGACCTCTTCTCACACACCCCTGGTGGTTCCTCCAAAGGGACCTCAACCATTCTTTCATCCTTCATCATTCAGTCTCCGCCTCCCGAGCGTTCGATACGTCGGCCCGGCGATGCTTTTGATGTTAACGGTGTGTGCAGTCGTCGCCTCCGACGCGACTACTAAGTCTCCCAGACTCACCTTTGACCCTGGTCCTACAAAAACGACCTTTCTCAAAGATCAGTCTTACCCGGTTATGACAATCTCTAACCTATGGAGAACTAACAACGACCTCATCCTCCAAACAAAGGGGGGTGACGTTTCTCTAAGACTCTTTTTCATTTCAACTAATGAGTCTCTGTGTTCTCTGACTCCTAACACCAGCTGTCTCCCTTTTCTGTTTGATCGGCGTGAATGTGTGTCCATGTTTATGCCTCCTTAAAAACCATGTGTTATTAACCATGTGTTTTATTGATAAACAGACTTGGTCGAGCTGTTGACGTCGCCTGCTGTACTCCAGTCAGCTGTGCGTCCATCCTGGTAAACACTAAGCCAGAGTTCCTTTATTTTACAGCCTAATGCTGTATTCATTTAGTAAAATTACTTTATGTTTAAATCAAACTTAATGTTTAATTTACTACTATTTTCACAGTTATTTTAATAATAATTACTGTAAAGGCGAGCCAAGTCAATTTAAATTTATTTCCCTCAAATCAAATTTAGGGATCTAAAATATACTTTAGGCCATTTAAAACAAAATGTCCTCTAAAACTTTAGATTTCAGATCTAAAATGACTGATTTCACTATTTCCAAAACTCAATTTTTGGTTATCAAAATCTCAATCCTTAGTTTACTAAGTTATTTCCAAAACTTTAAATAGTTTAAACTTAGTTTAAGATATGACGTAATGTCTTTCCAAATTCACTTTAAAAGTGTCACTCCTAGAGTAACCTCATGGGGGTGAAGTCAATCTCTTCAGAGTTTTATACAAATAATAGAGCTCTTAAATCATTTAAATAGGTTAAATCCTTAATTAAATGTAATGGCATG
>SSNR01000079.1:1886526-1915288 GCA_006937965.1 Callopanchax toddi
TTTTTCTAGTTTATTTTAACCAAATCTGCCTACATTCACACTTTTTGAATGCCCTCCATCAGATTGTGGTTGTTTTGCTGTGCTGTGCCTCTGCTCTACTCTTCTGTCCAGCGACCGGACGTCCAAGGTCCCAACTGGTCTCGTCTGCGACTCATCTGCCGACGCTGCTCTGGGTTGGAGATCTTCATCAACGACGCCTCCGCTGCTGCCTACTCCTTCACAAACTGCCCCACTCTTCGGTCTCCTGGCATCATTTGGATCGGTGCCCTCCTCCTGATTCTGTTTCGTGGTGGGATGCTTCCTAATTCCTGATGATCAATGATGTCCTCCGTCATCGGATTTGGTATTTCAAGGCAACGACCTTCTGCTAGGAGTCCTTGACCTTGAAATGAAGGGGGGATGTGTAGCCTCACCAAATAGGCTATATCCTCTGACCTTTGACCTCTGTTGACCATCACAACAATAATCCATCTTTTTCCTAATAACTTGGAATACAATCACTCTTGGATTATGTTTAACCCTGAATCAAGACCCCTACAGGTGTCCTACTGTCCACTTTCAAGTGTCCATCTCCCGGATGACCTTAACTGGACACTAGCTGGTCTAATAAAACACTCTCTGTAAGAAGTCTCTTCTGAAACACCACAGACTGGTGTTCCAACTGTAATCTTTTGTTTACAGAACATTCTCTTGTAGTGTTTCTGCTCAGGGTCACTCACTCTCACTCACACACTCAAAGTGTTATAATGCTTCTCTGCTATGTCATGCATTTTCTGCATTTTTAATCACATTCATAATGTGAGTGTTAACGGGCGGAAGTCATATGAACTTGGTAAACTCCCACAGTTCCCTTGTCCAATCAGAACCATTCACAACTCCACTAAATCAATCCTGATTAGTACACTTAACATCTTCTGATTGGTTAAATTTAAGATAACTCGTCTCAAAACTAATACTCAGTTCCGGTACGAGTCAGTCTTGTCTTGTCTTGTCCAGGCCTCATAGAGTCTTGGTCTGAGCTACAGCCTGAATGCAGCCGGAGCTGCTATGCTGCTATCTTAGCTGAACCCTTATCAGCTTTGAACAAGGCCTCTCAGTCTCTCCCTCACTACGGGAAGATCAGAAATGAGTTCAGCATGCCTGCTGAAATGTCTCCCTTGCTGACCGGGACGTATCCACGGACTGTCCGGCGAGGTCCTCGGCGGCCACGCCTTCCAGGACCACCACTCCGAGTCTGGGGACTCCAGCCTCAGCTCGTGGAGAAACCAACGCCTGCCAGATCTAGGAGCGTCCACCTGTCAGTGAGCGAACACCACTTTCTGATCGAGAGGTTTGCTTTGATAAAGCTTAATTCTTCCAAACTCAAATTAGCCTAAATTGACTCTTAAAGTCCTAACTAGGTTAACTAAATTAACTAACTTCCCTAGTCATTAAAACATATGCTACGGTCCGTTAAAACTCACAATTAAACTATCTTTAACATCCTCAACATGTTTAAGAATATTAATTGTGTTTACATCAAACTTTCAAACTGTCTTATCTGTCTGTGTTCTTAGGTTTTTCAAATTAAATGGTTGTTCAATCTTTATCTGGTCTCAGTTCACGTTATTAATAAGGTATTTCAATTCACTGTACTCTTTCAAAGAACCTAGATAATTCCTGTAAACACTAAATATAAGTGATAGTATTGGAGATATTTTCTCCATATAAAACTTCCAAAACTTATTAGTGAATTTACAGAGGGTGTAGTTAAAATAACTAAATAGTTATTTTCAAAACGCTACAAATCAAACAAGTCTGTGAATTAGTGACTATGATTGGTATCAACATCTGATTTCCAGTCTAATTCCCAACACCACCACCGATTAGGGTGGAGTACTGTGTGGTACATCTGGTCCTGAAGGTGACACGAATAGCACGATAAGTGTGTGTGTTTCAGTAACGTTGTGGTTTTTTTGAACACAGAGACCAGTCATCTCCTTCCACACTCGGTTCTACTTCCTTCTCATCCTGTAACTCAGAGAGTCAAGAGGTTTGAACGTGTTCCAGGTGAACTTATCTGTTTCAGGAGGACAATGGACAGGTGTCAAAGGCTGAAGCGATGCGTTTCAGTTTCACCACCTTTTATTTGCCTAGCAGATTTACATAGATTATGACTTCAGGACGTGAGCTTTTCTTAGAATTTTTTACATACGTTTGGATTGTTTAGAGATGTTGACCTCGTTCCTCTCCCTGGATGTTGTTTTAAGTTTTACATAGAAGACGACTGCAAACGTCTACGAGTTAGTCTTTACTTCGCTTCATTCTGTTGACATACAAATGCTTTGTACTCAAAGGAATAAATAAACTTGTCAGACACCACTTTATGAAACCCTTTAATCACATTTACTTATCTACAATCTTAGATTTGCTTTTCATTTTGCAGTTATTTGCAAACTAACCATTTTTGTTGCCGTCTCACCCTCTTTCCTAAGTAATTTCATAAATGTTGTTGATGTTGGACTTTCTTGGCTTCTAGTTTCATAAAAACAAGGCTGTCAGCAGCTTTTTGAGGGTAATCAGCATCCTGATGAGAGGTATCAGGATGTTAGCCCAGTGAAGCCTGTTAAACCACAGAGATCCGAGTTAAACTTGTTCTTGAGGCTCCCTGATTAGAACCCTTTCATCCCTGTCAATGATCTGAGTCCACCAGGCAGCTTCGCTCTTGTCTGAACTGAGCCACTGCTAAGATGTGTAAATATACACTCTCTGATACTCAAACATCTTCTGGTGAAGGGAACGGTTTGTTGAGGTTTTCCACTGAATAGATCCTACGCTTGTGGTTAAATGCAGTTCTAAACATGTATTTTTACCCCCTTGTGCTTTTTAGGGGGTCAAATGGACCTCAAAAGACTAGAACCCCCCCCCAAAATAATAGAGTTAAGAAAGTAAAGGCACAACATGTACTTTCAGAAGATATCATTTTTGGAGTCATCCCATTTCACAGCTTATTGATCTTAGCAAATAGCAACAATTCAGTTAGTTTTACAGATATTGAGCTATGATTGGGTGTTGTAGTAGGTAACGAGTTTTTTCCATCACATAATCTGAGCACTAAACATTTTACGAGAGCTTTGCCCAGCTATTCTGGATAAAATGAGAATCACGGTTTTCTTGCTTAGAATTGAGATCACAATTCTCTCATTCCCTATATAAATATTAATTGCACCTATTACCTGCACATCAACTTCGTAACAGCTGACACTGAACATAAAAACAATAAATGTCTCTCTCGTCTTCTCTTACGTACACAACCAATTTTGAAATTTGTCATTTGAGGGAGAAAGAGGGAGCGCTTGTTTTCATGCAGATTATGTCCCGGATCAAATGCGGTACAATCGTCATCTTCTTTTTTTTTTTTAACCGTTGTCATTTGGAAATTAGATCACATGCAAGTATGAATTGAGATTGCGATTTTTTTTTTTTTTTAGCGATTAATTGTGCAGCCCTAGCATCACCAGCATGTGAGGGGTGCGTGCATGCGTTGAACGTGCAAGACGTGTGTGTTGGAGGTGTTGCAAGTGTGTGTCTACTAGATTCAGAGGCCATGTGAGCACTCATTTGCAACGGGATGTGAAGCTCGTCAGCTGCACCATCAGGACCACGAAAGCGTGTTCGGGCAGTAGGTTCTGATACGCATGCAGATATCTGGTGCGCATGCGTACTGTCGGACTAATTATGTGCATCCCCTGGTTATAATTTAGTTGGATATGCGCTGACATCAGATCTGTTCAAATCCAGTTTGTGTACTTATACGTACTTGCTGATACAGAGTGCTGATACGAGTACTAATAAATGCCACTGATCTAAATCATAATGCACTGGCTAAAATGTTTGGACGGGTTTGACTCAACTAGTTAGTATGCTCATCTTTTACTCCCGCTGCAGTTATATCTAGTATTTTTTAGGTAGGATTTTATTGTTTTTATCAAAGGTTTTATGTCTGGTGCTTCTCTTTGCTTGTTTCTTTTATCTGTGTTGTTTTTTTAAATGGACTTTTAGTCTGCCGATAAACGATTGATTGATTGATTGATTGATTGATTGATTGATTGATTGATTGATTGAGCTCAGATTTGGTGTGGTCATAACTGAGAGTCAGTCATACACTTAGTATGAACAGATCACGTGTGATCTAATGATATTGTGTAAGTTTGTGCATATTTTTAAGATTTGATCAAAACAACTATGACTCCATCGTTTCTCAACATCAGAGGATTTCTGTTTAAACTCTTGCTGGAAAGGCGGTGCGCGATACGCATCCCTTCAAGGAATTCTAGGCCTGTAATATTTTGATGAATTTGGTCTTTTTTTTTTAAATTCTGCTAAGCAGGTGGTGTAATTGAATCCGGGCATTGTCTGGAAAGCTTTGAAATCCACTAGAAAGAATAAAACCCCCCAGAATAACATAACCCAGATGTCTTCACTCTAATTCTGGAGCTGTCAGATGTCTGTTTACATCATGGACTTGGACTAACAGGCAGAATCTTGGGAGAAAACCACCGTCCGTGTGTGTAACGTGGATATTTTCCGAGGCGAGGCTGTTTATGAACAACACCATTCGTGTTGGGTTATGTGGTGACCTCATTTGTTTTCTGCTTCTTTGCACATTTTATGTCACCTCTTAAAGTTTTTTCAGGCTCATTGTTTCTTTTCTATGTGGCTCTGCTCGTTTCTAATCTGCTAATAAATATTTGATGTGGTTGGAAGTATTTCTAATGACATTTCCAGCCCTTGGTGCCGTTTCCTTCTGTTTGCTCCTGTGTCGACCGCGTCTCTTTTTGTAAACTCATTTCATCACTTCACGCTGTCGGTTAATAATTGTGCAACTTCTCAGTTGGCTTTGTTTGCATTTGATATTTCCCGGTTGGTAAAGAGGCTCCCCAACGCTCTGCTGTACGATGCAAATATTGAGTGGAAGAGCAATGAAAAAAGGCCATGATTTTCTGTGAACAAGTCGTTTTGTTAGCGAGGAACTTCCTCAGAGTGGTGGAGGTGAATAATGAGCAACTGGCTCAGTTTGAAGCAGCACCATCCCTCCTGCGTTTGATTATAAAGGGAGCTATATTTAGCTCCTCCTCGGCAGCAGCTTCTGCCTGATTAAATCGGGGAGAAGATTTGCCTGGTGGCGCTGGAGCTCGCTGGTTGACTGGCTGGTTGTTCATTTGGTCGCTTCGTTGGCCGAGGAGTCTGAAGGATGGACTGATGTTATAAATCTTCACCTTTTGCCTCCAGAAATCTCGCAAAACCAGTTTGATTTGGCAGCTTGAGCAGTATTCTCCGACTAAAACAAAGGACTAAAGTTCAGCTGCTCTCCCTGCAATGCTTTGTTTATGTAAACAATTTCATATCCTGTTGCCATGGAGATTCACCACATTCCTTTCTGTCCTAAGGCGTCCCACTGACCCCTCAGGGAGGCAAACAGTTTAAAAACTCAGTGTAGGCTCATACTGACATGGATCAGGTGTTTATTTGTAACACAGCTCAGAAGTAGCTCCCTTTTCTTGATTTACGACAAACTTTTAGTCCTCCAGTTTGTTGCTGCTGTGGTTTGACTCTATAAGACGTCTCATTGTGATCGGCCTCCTCCCTCCTTCACTCACATGGAATCAGAAAATTGGATGTTATTGCGTTTTAGCTCAGAGAGCTCTCATTCAAAGTGTTTTTCCATTGAACTTGTTTAAATCTGGTCACTGTATCAAGAGTTTGTTTCCCAACTGTGAGCAAAAATAGAATCCGGACCATAGTTTATCTGATGGCTTTATGAAAAGCAAAGGAAACTGTTTTCTTGCTTACTGTTGTTTTCTAATACTTTATTTTTTTATATTACACAGATCCTAGTGTTTAGTTTGGACACAGTAGTTTCATAAAATGGAGTTTTGAGCCTTGACCTGTCGAGGGGATTTACAGCTAACTTTATGATCCTAGTTCTGTGTTTTGCTGGACCATAACAAACCCAACAATGACATATCAACAAGTCCAAAACATGTTTGATCATCAGGTTTTGGAAACTGATTAAGGACTGGGCAAACATTGTGTTAGTCTACTTATCATAGGTAATAGGAGGTTTTTACCTATTTTTTTCCTGATGTTCCTCCATCACTTGTTCATGATGTTATCAGTGTAGCTTTTTTTGTTTCATCTATCCACCTGCCAACCATCCAACCAAACACCCATCTGACTGGCTGACCAACCAACCAACCAACCTACCAACCAGCCATCCAACTAACCAACCAGCCAACCAAACCACTGACTGACCGACCAAACATCCAATCAACAAGCCAAACACCCATCTGGCTGCCCGGCAGCCAGCCAACTAACCAACCAACCAACCAACTGACCGATCAACCAAACATCCAATCAACAAGCCAAACACCCATCTGGCTGCCCGGCAGCCAGCCAACTAACCAACCAACCAACCAACCAACTGACCGATCAACCAAACATCCAATCAACTAACCAAACACCTAGACACCCACCTACCCATCTTACCAACCAACCAAACCTCATCTGACCAGCCACCCAAAACAACCAATCAGCCAACCATCCAACTGACTTACGACCAGTTACACCACCAACTGACCAGCCAAAGACATGCTAACAAACCGACCAACTAATCATCTAACCACCTGACTGACCAACCAACCAACCAACCAACCATCTGACCGACCAACCAACATCAGACCAACAAACTAACCAACCGACTGACCAACCAATTAACCAACCGACTGACTGACTGACCAACCAAACATCTAACCAATCAACCATAACTTAACTGACCAGTCATTCAATTAGGCAACCAACTAACTGACAGTCAGTTAAATGATTAACTGACCAGCCAAGCAAACAACTACCAGACTGACTGCCAACCAGCTAAACAATCAACTGACCAACCAACCATTCACCTATTTGACCAGCCAACCGACCGACCGACCAACCAGCTAATCAAACAACAAATCAGCCAAACACCATCCAACTAACCAACCAGGCTAACAGCCAACTAAACAACCACCCACCCACCTAACTAATGAACCAAACAGAGAAAGTGTGGGAACAGACTTCTATTGAGCCACAAATACAGTTTTTAATTGTTAGACTTGGTGCAAAGCATCACGCATGGCTTGTGGATGATAAACAACAACAACAACAACAGAGATAAGTAAATAAAAACAAGCAAAACAGGCTTTTCACTAGTTTTTGCTGCCCCAATAACCACAGTATTATTTTGTCTGTACTTGGACAAAATAACTGTACAGACAGTTGTTGTGTCATCATGTTGTGCAGTGACTCAGCTAGTGATTGTAACCTGAACCGCTGCAGCCAGTCATTCCTGCCCACTGCAGTCATCTTGCATCATCAATCATTATAGTGGCAACAAGCAGCTCAAATACGCGTTGGTTTTGTCCTTCAGAGTGACTGAAAACTCCTGATCTATTAAAAACGTCCTGTCAGGGGGTTTATATACGCAGTATCAATACTTCAAAGGACTGTAAGGTATCTGAACCCTATGTATGTATTACTGCTGCAGCGTCTCAGCACAATGAACTGAATCAGGGTGAACATAAGCACAACCCCCCCCACTGATAGAGGCCTGGGCCACAGCTGGAGCTGCTGATTAGCTTCATACAAACTCCTCCACAATCCTACGCACCTCCTCCAGAAACTCATTACAGCAGCCTGCTTCTGTCCGCCCTTACTGTAAGACGCTTTCTAGTCTCTGCCAGGAAGAGTTGGTGCTGATGATTTCTAAGAACGGAGATGACAGGAAGAGCTCGTTATGCAAGCACCTGTTGGTATTGATGATTCCTCCGTGTCGCATTAAGTAAACAGGTCAAACAAAGACAGGTTGACCCGTTTCTCGATCCGTTCGTGTCCTTGTGGACTTAACCGGCCGCGCTCTCTGCTCTTTGTGGTTTTCACTCTTATGGAGTTGAGATTATGGAGCCAAAGGTGAGGCCGCTGGCTGGCGGCCATCCCCGACCTCAAAGTAAATGACGGCCTCAATCTGTCAGTGCAAACGGCGCCTCCTGGGAACAAAAACAGCCTTGGATTTATTTCAACCACGACAGATGATTTTTAAAGTAGTTTTCAACAAATCCATTCTGATAAAACACCTTTCTGTCTAATTCTCTTTGTCCTTTTGATTCATTTCCTCCTGATTAAATGTAGACAAACAGACCACAACATTCTTGGTAATTCTCTAAATAAACCACTAAGGCTGTTGGGTTACTTAAAAAGCAGCACCTGTCAGATTGAGCTAATCATTCAGTAGTTTGGTTGTTTCTCACGGCATATGGAAACGTTTAAAAGGTGGTAGATTAAAACGATTAGACGATCACTTAAAGTGTTCACAGGCATGGTCGACATTTAAAAACTAACCTGACTTAAAGTGGTTCTTGTTCAAATGATCAAACCATCAGCAGATGTTTGTCATTTGATTAACCAGCCAGTTAATGAGAGGGTTGTTGGATCCGTCAGTCTGACGATTATCTAAACAAACAGTTTGATCATTACTTCAGTTGTTCACAGGAACGGTCAATATTTAAACAATCAGCAAGTGTTGATTAAACAAAAATGTATTTATTTAAATAGTCAGTCTTTTAATGGTTCAGTCAACAGATTTAACAGCTAACATGTTATTTGATTAATCAGTAAATCCAATGATTAATCAACTATTTAACAAACATGGCTGATATCTGAACGTTTTAAAAGCATTAAAGATCAGACTGATTACTCGTTCTCATTCGATTTAATTGAATTAATTATTAAAACAACTTTTTTAGATGTTTACTGGTTTGGCCAATGTCTAAATATTATAAAAGCAACAATTATCAACAGAATATTTTAGTTCTCAGTTGATTAATTGTCCATTAGATTAGCTGGTTGTTTGTTTAATGCATTGTTGGATTAGTTGGTCGTTAGATTAAATATCTAGTGATTATTTTACATTTTCCCAGGCTTGGACTAAATGATCATTTGACTTTCAGATTTTTTTTCCTGATTTTTGAATGTTGTCGTAATGTTTTCCTACCTTTTCGCTTTATTTCGGAGTAATTATCTATATTTATTGTTTGTTTTAAATTTTCAGTTCGATTACATTTTTACAAGATATTAAAATATATATCTGATTTGAGTGTTTAGTTGTTTTAAGAAGGAAAACACAACTGGAAGCTAAGGGAGTTAACTGCTAACCACTAGCATCAAGCTAATGAGTCCAAGAGTACCTGGCTGCAGACACAAGATGGCGGACAGCAACCTCCATATACCGTACCGGAATTGGTTCGGGTTAGGGTTAGGGGGAGGGTTGTTGACCTTGCTTGAAATCCCCACAGCCAATCTAGAAAAAGGATATTCACTTCCGGTATGGAGAATTACGTCACTTCTGGTAGAGAGCTTCCGGTACGGTCGTACGAGAGTGGCTGTCCGCCATCTTTGTCCGCCATCTTGTGTCTGCAGCCAGGTGCCTCTCAATGAGTCACTCAGCAGATACAATCAGTTTAAATACACTGTGTGCAAAATTATTAGGCAAATGAGTATTTTGACCACATCATCCTCTTTATGCATGTTGTCTTACTCCAAGCTGTATAGGCTCAAAGCCTACTACCAATTAAGCATATCAGGTGATGTGCATCTCTGTAATGAGAAGGGGTGTGGTCTAATGACATCAACACCCTATATCAGGTGTGCATAATTATTAGGCAACTTAACAAAAACAAATCTATACCAATTTCATTAATAATTCTGCACTGCCTGTAGTCAGGCATGAAGTCATCTGTTACGCATGGAATGTGTTTTCCTCTCTTAACCAGCAGTAACCCTAACAGGATGCTAACATTCTGACTGGAACTTTCTTTAAAACTGTTTGTTTTTAACTTTGCCTCCTGACAGAGAGTTTCATCAAAACAAACTCATGGCTTTCTCTCTTTCCAAACTTCTTCCACCCTCAGACCAGAGAGTCCTGATGTCTTTGTTTCTGCTGCATGTCGTCTCCAGTGTGAAGAAGTAAAACTAAGACGGAGGAGAAGTTTTCTCGTCTCTGACCTTATTGATTTTTCTCTCTGTTCCTCCAGATCTCCTAAACGGAGCCCAGGAGAAGTGTGAGCTGCCTCCTCTGGACGGGTTTCCTCACTGTGAGGGAAAAATCAAGGTGAGCTTCTGCACAGGAATAAATGTGTAAAATTAAGGGGGGCCCAGAAGAAAAAGTTAGGGAACCACTGCATTAATGGTTGCCTTCAACTCTTCTGCTTAAGATAAACACTTAAAGGGATGCTCTACCCAAAAATGATTTTGTGTCTATTGCCATATTCCCCATAGTTGGATAAGTGGGCAAAAACTGTTTGTAACCAGCCCAGTTCTGATCCAGCAGTACTCCTTTAGCATTAGCTTAGCAGAAAACACTGTAAGTGAATGGTAACAACTAGCATTGTGAGGAAAAAGTCCTTAAAATCACTCAGTAGTGATACTAATGATACTAATTCTGCTTAGTGACCTCAATAACCATATCGCCTGTAAGTGAAAATAAAAAGTAAGACTTAGTAGGGATGTCCCGATGTTTCCTATATTGATATCTGAAACGGGTCTGATATCTGCCCCAAAAAAACTGTATCAGATTATATGGGACTGCGTCAAAAATCTCCAATATGTGAACTGAAGTGACCTTAAGTACTTTAAAAATGTATGTTATTGTTTAGTTATTTACTTTAATAGTTTTCAGGGTCTTTTATTGTATATTCTTTTATCAAAGCAATAATATGCAGTTTTGCTTGTTTTGGGCGCCCTCTGGTGTCCGTTTTAAATCACTGCATTAAAAAGTTACCAGATCGTTTCAGCTTCTAAACGCCGATATCTACCTGTTGAAATGTCTCCTCAGGACGTTGTGCTTCCGTGCCATGCAGCACGCTACAGTAGATGGTTTTTGCATATTTTGCAGGTCATCCGTCTTTTCACAGCATCTAGAGTGAAGTGCTCCCATGCTCTTGATGTTTTTGTCCGGGTTTTCTCTTCACTTTTTTCGCTTCTATTTTTCTTCGGTTCCTCTTTTTATTCTGTGGCGCCGCCATCTCTCACAGTGTGAGGGGAGCAAGAGGCACGTCAGTAACGTGTTACGTCATGAAAAACGAGGGCACCTATTGGCTGATTTCTTCTTCTACTGCTCCACTGGTAGATCGGTGGCTCATTACTGCCACACGCTGGCGGAAAATTTAACAGATTGTAACCGAAGTCAGATTGTGTTAAAAAAAATAGACTTTTTATGCTAAAATGTGATTATTAAACAACTAATCGATGACTAAAAAAGTTGTTAACTATTTAAATAATCGATTAGTTGTTTTATGGTGTAAGGGAACTGTCAAAAAGGTGTATGCAGGAGTTTAAAATACGTATTCACAGATTGTCTGTCAATAAAAATTTGTATACAAATATCTGATGTCAAAAAATTTTTGTACCCAAAAATCGGATGTCAAATAACTTTGTCTGTGGACACAAATTCAACTCTGTGGGTACAAATCAAAAAGCTGTGAGTGCAAAGTCTTGTGAATACAACTCTCATTTCTGTGACTCTGAGGCTGTGGACACGAATTCATTTCTGTGGGTACGAATCAGAAATTGCAGAAATGACGTCACCAGAACTGCTAATCAAACCCTGATTCAACAAAAACCGATCACGTTCCAGAGACGGCTGAGCTGAGCAGCACCGGACCGGACCGGCTTTGCTAATAGCTCAGGTGAAGCATCTCAGGTAAAGTCAACATTGTCTACATCCAGTATTTATATTAAAATGTTCTACTTAATTAAAATACAGCTGTTGGACTGCTATAGCTTGCAAGCTAACGACATGTTGGTGAGGTTAAGTTAATGCTAGCGGTATTAGCATTAGGAGTTGGCTTGTGCTAATTAGCACTGACCTGCAAGAAATGAAATATCTATTTTGAAACAAAACTGATTAAATATATTATTAAACCTCTATAAAGGTTTCATGAAGCTAAACATGGAGGGCTTACAGGTGAATCGTAGAGTTTTACTGACAGTAACTGGGGATGTCTGAAGAATAACCACAACACAATCATCCAGTTTAAAAAATGCAGCTTTTGTTAATAAATTAAAGCTAAGTGCATAGATTTTAAGTAATCTTATACTCAGAAAGGTAAATCTTAGTTTATATTGTTTTTATGTAAGGGCATTTATCACCTTAAAAACTAAAATATATCTTCAATTAAGAATAACACTGTTAATTTCTTCATTAAGATCCAGAGCTCCAGCAACAGCAGTCCTCCAGAAGGCTTGATAGGAAGCATCATGCAGCGATGACTGGACGACGACACAAGCCTGGTCTGCCAAGTGAAAAGGACTTTGTTATAACTATGAGGTTCCACCATAACTGTGACACACAACAGTTTTCCAAATAAACATCTGCAGTCAGTCACTGTTCCCTCAGCTCACCTGAAAATGTAGTGAGTTCAAAAAACTTTGACAAATATCCTTATGTCATCGGCATTTAACCAGTCTAAAGGAAAACCACCAAATCACTGCAATATTTACAATCATGTTTTATTTTGTATTTTTTATGATACAATTTCCTGTTTCAGTCAACTTTTTGTTTTCAGTTACAAAACTTTAGTTTTTATGCTAGTAAATGTTTCCTCCAAAGTTTGATTGTAGCTCTGTTACTGTTCAGAGGACACACAGCCATTTTTGGTTTTCACAAGATTAATTCTGATGACTGTAATGGAAACTTTATGGTAAAGTTTTTATGTTTAAAAAAAAAAATGCTTGGAACATCTGTCTCATGTTAACTTGAGCAAAAGTTATTTTTATAAAGCAAGAAGGCCACCTATAAATATTTATTTTTACACCATTAAATGTTTTGGAGGGTCTTCTTACATCTCAGGCATTTCTTGTGTTTTCCTTAGACTTTCAATACACTGAACCATTGTTATGTAAATGTGTCAATGGATTTATCATGGACTGTACAGTTTCCATAATAAACTGAATCTTGGGACTTGAACTCCATCTAGTTCCTCGTTCACAGCATCAAGCACCTCACAGTCAGGTCCACGTTCTGGAAGAAAAACAATTATTTTTAACTAATTTGTATGAAACACCATTTTCTTAGCTTTGTAGAATAACTACCTGTGTCACATTTTAAGTTTTGCATGATTCTGCACATTAAATAAGCAGTGTTAGGACAGTAGAAATAGGTAGATATCACAATTTAGACACAATATGGCCAAGGCATAAAGTTATGAGCTAAGGCTAATGAATAGTAAATATTGAAAAAACATTCCAAAACACACTGACTTACACAGACATAGTGCAGTGACAAGAGAAAACATTTCATCAGGCAGTAAAATTCATATATTAATATACTGTACATTTGTAAAGCACGTTTTAAGTCAGGGTGATCAGCTACATTGTAGCCACAGCTGCCCTGGGGCACACTGACAGAGGCCAGGCTGCCACACAGTCAGCACCACCAGCTCCATCTGACCAGCAGGCAAAGAGGGTGAAGTGTCTTACCCAAGGACACGTCTGATGGACAGAGCCTGGGTTTGAACTGGCAACCCACTGGTTACAAGGGCCATCATAAATTTAGCTTCACTGGTTTGCACTATTTGTGTGATCACTTCAACAAATGATCACACTCACATGCTTGTTTGTCATTATCCAACAACTTGTTGCTCATTTTGAACTCACGATTTCCACACTGTGGATGATGTTATCCCATTAAGATTAAAATGAAAAAATCTGATGTTTTCATTTAAACCACAGCCTGCACATATTCAGGTTTTACACTTTTCAGGTGCACTTTGCCTGTGTACTCAAACGTACACAGGTTTGAGGTTTGAGTCTGAGCTTCAACAAACCTGCAAATCTTCATTTGGGTCACAAAGGTTCTTCATGTCACCCAAAACTCAGAGCTTGTTTGGGGAGAGTCCACCTTCTGACTGTAGAGGATGACTGTCCCAGGCTTCTGTGAAGGTGTGCAGGGCTTGAGCCAGACGTAGAAGAAAGGCATAGTGAACATAAAACAGATGAACAGGCCATCTTCCTCCAGACTGTGAAGAACTTCATAAATGGTGTCACACTGGTCCAGACATCTCTCCACAGGCACTCTATTCTAGATCAGAAACAGGACATATTCAGCTGAAAAGTAATCAATTAAATTGTCTGACTGGAAATATGTCCCAACTATTACTTCACATTTTACATCTTACTAAAGATTTACTGTAAATAATGTGACTTACTGTAACCTCTGATTATGGACACTCAGCCCAGATATGAAGCTCCCTCATCCAGTGCCTTTAATAGCAAACATGGTTTCAGCAATTAAGATGTTTTCAATGCCCTCATCACCTCTGACCCTTCAAATACATGGGAGAAATGTTCTGTTACATTCAGCACAACTAAATATTCCATACAACCTTACTGAAATGAGTAAAAAGGGCATGGAAACAGTAGTCCAAGTTCATATTGTTGTTTACCTGGAAGGCCAGCCATGGAGCAGTGCTTGAGATGTTATTTGTTGCTGGTTCCAGATAGAAAATCTGTACATAGAAAGAAAAACAGTGTTTTAATCTGCAGAAGTAATATATTAGGTCTACAACACAAAATATGAATAATAATAAAGTCAACAGCAGGATCAGAAAAAAATCATTCAGGAACCACAAGCATTAAGTATACTTTTTAAAGTAATTTAAATGAGCTTTTAGACACAAAATCTGCACCTAAAATTTTTTGTTAGCATTTGTATTCTCATGGTTTCTGAGGTCTTGACAGGCATGAACGTTTATTAAAATGAACAATGTTTTGTAAAGTTCTGAACATAAAATGTTTAAAAATGTTGATTCCTTGCTCCTTTCTTCCTGAACCTCCTCCTCTGGGTGCTGCTGTGGCCCCCAGACTCTGGACCTCTGTCCCCCTGAGCCTGAGACCAGCGACAGTCTCTTTTAAAAACCAGCTCAAATCCCATCTGGTTAAACTGGTCTTACATAAACTCCTGAGAATTAGCTCTGCACTTCAATCTTTCATTTTCTGTTTATTATTCTGTTAAAAATTGCTCTGTGAATAATTGTCTAACTTGTTTACTATTGTCTCATCTGTTTATATCTGTAAAGCACCTTGTGATTATTATTTTTGAGAGGATCTATAAAAATAAAACTACTTCTTCCTCATCCTCCAGCTACTTTTGACCTCTCAAAGGAAAAAAAGACAGCAGGTGAAGGAGGACAAATAATTAATTAATTTGTATATGCCTTGTGGTTTATTTTGACCTTTAATAACCAGATTCAGAGCAATAGTGATGTTTAAATAAATGATTTGTAACCTGAGAATGAGCGGAGGCTCTCTGCCTTCCACCCACAGGTTTCCCAGCTCACGTCTCGTCTCTTAACATAAACCATAGCCTCTTGTTTAGGACAGAAAAGACTATATAAATATAAACATTATAACATCATTTATGACAAACAATGTTAGTCACCGCTACATGTACAGATTTCTTCCTGGCCTCGTTAAAAAAAATGTGGCTGAGAGTTAGCGATGACGCAATTTATTCATCGATAAAAGTCGTATTTTGATTAACAATATGTCTAAATAAATATTTCATACTATGCAGAATAATAATATAATAATATATAATCCAACTCCTAGAGCTAGCACTAGTAACCAATCTGATCGTAACATCGGCTAACTCCTAATGCTAATACCGCTAGCATTAACTTAACCTCGCCAACATGTCGTTAGCTTGCAAGCTATAGCAGTCCAACAGCTGTATTTTAATTAAGTAGAACATTTTAATATAAATACTGGATGTAGACAATGTTGACTTTACCTGAGATGCTTCACCTGAGCTATTAGCAAAGCCGGTCCGGTCCGGTGCTGCTCAGCTCAGCCGTCTCTGGAACGTGATCGGTTTTTGTTGAATCAGGGTTTGATTAGCAGTCCTGGTGACGTCATTTCTGCAATTTCTGATTCGTACCCACAGAAATGAATTCGTGTCCACAGCCTCAGAGTCACAGAAATGAGAGTTGTATTCACAAGACTTTGCACTCACAGCTTTTTGATTTGTACCCACAGAGTTGAATTTGTGTCCACAGACAAAGTTATTTGACATCCGATTTTTGGGTACAAAAATTTTTTGACATTAGATATTTGTATACAAATTTTTATTGACAGACAATCTGTGAATACGTATTTTAAACTCCTGCATACACCTTTTTGACAGTTCCCTTACACCATATTGTTTCAGCTCTAGACACGACGCAGTGGCCCCGAAGACGCCTACATCCGTAAACACAAATACTGGCTACTAGGCTAAACCTGGTAATGCTTTTAGAGATTATCTCTGTGCAGCTCTGTTATCTTTTTTCATCTTTAAGGTTTGCAAACAACGTGTGGATATCCCCAAAAATGAAACGAGCAAAATTCAGTTCACATAACGTCAAAAACTCTTAAGGGGACATCACCGTTTGACGGTTACATATCAGTGTGTCACTCCAGAGCCGGTGTATAGAAGGATAAAAACAAGAATCGACCGAGTACATTTCTATGTGGTTCCTGATTCTTTGTCCCTTCCATAATGTCATACCTCTCCTACGGCCCATTACAGCTAGAGGCAAATTGTAAATCATGCAAATGAGGTGACATCATTCAGCGATTTCTTCAAATGTCCGTAAGCTGCTTTCCTTACTGAGGAGTTTGAAACGCTGGCGTTGATGAGGAGAGACGTGGTGACAGAAAATAAAGTACGTTTTTAGGCTTTAGTTTAGTTTTCATGAGTCTGTTTGGTTTTCTCCTCATCAAAGTACAAGAGGTATCAGTAAAACATGATTTATGTCCTCAGCTCCTCCTGCTGTCGCCGCTTTGAGTTGGGGGAGGGGCCAGTGTCAGCTCCCCAGATGTTATCATGATTTCTATTAATATTTCATCAGTATGCTTTTTGGATGTTGTTATAAACTTGATAGATGATCAAAAATATCAAATATATGATTGTAAATTTTGGTAAAACCTGACGTCAGGTTGTTTTAATTCCATTTTTCAAAGACTTTAGGAAGCTGGTGGCTCTATATAGATGCAAATGCATTCCCAGTCTGTGTGCAGTGGCTCTTATTTAAAAGTGTGTGTGTGCATGTGTCCCTGAAGCTGATGGGGCCCTGTCACACACACACCATCTGCTCAGCCAGTCGCTACCTTCCTGCGATACCGAAAGCGTTTCCAAACGAGCTCAAGGCGAAGCCAAAACACTCTATACACACACACACACGAGCATCAACTAGTGCTCCACCGCAGCTTTATTTGCAGCACTCATTTTGTAACATCTGACAAATCAATTCTCTTCGTTTTACAGGCCGATTTTAGTCCTGGTTTAAACAAAACTCAACAACCTTCATGCCGTTGAAATGACTCGTTCCAGCCTGTGAGCCAAGGCTTGATTTGATGAGTTTCTGCTGCTCTGTGTGTGGCTCCAGGAGGTTACTACAGGTCAGCGTGCAGGATGCTGCTCCAGTCTGTGGACTGATGGTCAAAGTGATTCTACATTAGAGGCAAAACCGCAGGAATCAGGACAAGAAGGAGCTGTGTTCTCATCAGTCTGCTGCTTCACTTTCAGACCCAGGATACGTGTTTTTCACTTTGTTTCTACTGGAAAACCTGACGATACAGTGTCTTATTTTAGTAGTACATGACATTTAGCTGGACAAAGTACCATAGTGCATGTGTGGGAGGGGCATAAATGAAAATAACAAGGCGAAATTTTCTGACATAATGTGGAGAAAATACTTTTTTGTCAATTACATACTTTTAGTGATTGTTAGGAGTTGAAACCAGAATAAAGACTTGTTGAATCGGCCGAGGCGGTAGGCTCCGCCCACTCTGAGCTCGTTTCTGACGGAGGTTCCTGTTAAGAGAGTCGTTCCTTCCTACAGTCATCCTCCTCCTGGGCTGCTAACCTAAAGCTTCAGTCTACCGTAATTACCCGACTATTGAGCACACCTGACTATAAGCCACATCCACTAACTTAAAATAAGTAATACACATCTATATATAGATCGTACTAGTGTATAAGCTGTAAGTGTCCAGGTAGTAACATGAAATATTTACACAAGGATTTTTTAAAAACTTGATAATAAATACGTTTCGGTAACGTACGCATTATTTTTCCCCAAATGGTGCTCGTAACACGACTGGTTAAAAAACAACGCCGGTACAGTAGCCTATGGAGAAAAGTAATTGATTGCGCTCTAAAACCAGTAAATGGTGGGGGTGCTGGAGGTTAAGGCGCTGCAGCGTGTGTGTGTCACTGAGCATCCGCGGTCGTATGAGCACCCCTTTGCAGCACCCCGCAACAGGAAGCGCAAATTAAGAGGTGCTGCTCAGCTTCACGGTACTCATACTACCACATGCCTAAAAATACCATCGACCCATTGCGTGGGTCGATGGTATTTTTAGTTTTGTGACGAAATGTCTGGGTTTTACCGGTATGGCTGATTACCAGACCAGTGCCCCACGCCGTCAGGATCCACTGACAGACTTCTTTGGATGCAGATAGTTTTGAAAAATGACTTTTTGCCACAGCTTGTGAACTCATAAACATGCGCTGCATCATTGTTTAAGCCGCAGTGTTTGAATTGTGTGGAAAAAGTAGCGGCTTAAAGTCCGGAAATTACCGTAATCTGCTGGTTCCTTTGTAAACGAGGCCGTTTTCATAAATTGGTAATTTACACGACTAAACGACATTTACTGCAATCAGCTGACCTGAAATCATCTGGACGCGATGCTTTGTTCAGGACTTGTGTTGGCTACCATTCAGCATCATCTGTTCTAAACAACCGTGTGAATTGAATTTACACAGATTAACTAGTTTATGACACCAGGAACCTTCTGGTGACATTTCTCAGCTGTTGTTGTTGCAGGAAGACAAATTATTACTGTGGGGAAGTTTTATTGAGTTAAAATGAAAAATCATAATTATAAATTAAGTTAAATCATATTGGCCACTGGTATTTGTTTTCCTTTTTCCATTAATTATAAGCTATCATAATAATTTCATTAAAAAAATTCTACAAAACATTATAAGTTTGGAATTTCCTCTCAGGGCTTTTGTTGGGTATGATGTTCAGTAAATTGCCCCCCCCCCCCAAAAAAAAGATAAAATTTCAATGTTTATGTTACTGTAACAACCCTTGGCGTATTGGTTAAAAGCACGCTGACTTCAGATTTTCATTTTCTCTCCAGTGGATGAAGGAGATGTGGCGCTCAGACTCCTGCTACTCCAACTACGGCGTCGACGGCTCCGCCTGCTCCTTCTTCATCTACCTCAGTGAGGTCTGTAGATTTACTGTTTGTTAATGCCTAACCAGGACTTTACTTTGCTCTTTTATTCAGTAATATCAACAAGAACTGGTTGTTTTGTATCAGAAGAGCTGGTTTATTAGTAACTGTGCTAAATCCACGTAGGTAAAGTTGTTACATAAGGTTCATTTTCATCCGTTTTAGCTAAAACAAGTAACACTTCATTGCCTGAAATGAGCCAAATCATTTGGTACCAAAGCAATTTAGCTTCCAGGTTTTCTTCTAGGATGCTAGAAGACGAGCAACCAAACAGTAGAACCGGCAGACTGTACTATGCTTGTCCTCTTTTCCCCGGACATATCCTCTTTTCACGTTCTGTCCGTGGGGTTTCAGAGGTCAGTGAAAATGTCCGGGTTTTACTGTGAAATAAAAAAAAAACTGTGGTGTGGAGGTTTATAGAATAGATTGTTAGATGTAAGTGCTCTTTCTCCAAACACAGGCTGCTCAGGAAGCTTCCCACAAAGAGTAAACTAGTCGATATTTATTACTTTTACCCAGAAACACCTCACATTAGCTAAAACACTAAACTAAAGAATCTGTAGAAAGCAGAGAGAACAAATCGATGCTGAATAGAAACAAACCCCCTGACGATGGATAAAGAAGAGAAGTAAAGAGGGTTCTGTTCTTCATGAGAGTCTGTAGAGTTGGACCACGGTGACGGGGGAAGAAGGGATGATTCAGTCAGAGGAGAGGAGGGGTGGAGGACTGGATGGAGCCTTGTAGCGAGGACGTGGAGTGACTTTGCCGCTCTGCCTCCATCCTCGACCCAACGAGGGGAGAGAACAGCGATGGAGTCATTCGTTATTAACGAACACTAACGTATCGAGGCCGACGTCCCCTCAGGGGACACTTTATGCCCCGCTTTTATTTTTTTCTGCAGCCTAAATGAAATGCCTCAGTTTTATTTTAGTTTGATATAAAATCTGATAACTGTCTGGCTTCATTTCTGACCCTAATCCAATCAGATGGGTTGAAATACCTGCTGATTTCAGATCAGTTTCATCTGCTCAGTAACAGAAAACCTCTCTGTTCCTAGCCAGACCAAACACACTCACTGATCATGAACCTGATTAACATTCTGTTTGATTTAGATGCTCCAGAGCCTCGTTTTTTAACTCCTAACCAAATTTGCATGAAAAGTTCCTCCTTTTAAAAAATAATCCTGAACAATAACAGATGGCAGAATGTTTTTAAAGAAAGTAGAGAAACGGTGAGTTATGAATATTGTATAGGAGCTGAAAGCTTCCAACACAGAAACCTTGACCTGCTGTGTTTAAAATAGAAGCAAGATGGACGAGAGTCGACGCATCAGGATGTCCTCTCTGCCTTCTCTAAAACAGGAAACTAAATAAAAAACTCTGATGTGTCCACTGATTTATACAGCCTTCTCTGAAGGTCAGTCATATGATCCCACGGTTGCCATGGCGATTTGCATGTATTTCCCATCCAGAAACGACAGCGATCAATCTCCCTTTATTCGTCTTAGCTCACACGTGGACTCGGGCTTCGCGGTGAATAATTCATGTGGCGATCAGAGCTCTAACCTTGTGAAGGAGCGAACCGAGATCGAAGGTTGAGGCTCCGCTAACGCCCCTGATTTATCTGGAAAATAACGAGACGCTAACATGACGTTCCTCAGAATGAACTCTGAGGTCGAACTCCACGGGATACAAAGATTCTGCTTTTATTGTCACCTAAATGTTTCAGGTCAGTTTTTCACATAGAACCAGGTTATGGGCTGCATGTGGAGCAGGTGTTAGCACTATTGCCTTGCAGCAAGAAGGTCGCAGGTTCGAATCCGGGCAGCGGCCTTTCTGCGTAGGGATGTTTGATATTGGCTTTTTTACCGATATTGTCTAACTCTTAATTTCCGATACCGATATAAACCGATACCGATGTAAGCGTGGTACCCCTCATAAAAAATGTTTTAAAAAAAATCATTTTTAGGTAATCAACATCCCATACTTCCTATCATGCATACATAAACTTTAAATATTATCTGTGCAAAATATGACGACTGCTTCAATTTCAAGTTAGACAAGTAATGTCGCGGATCGGTGATGTCATCAAAGGTTCGCCGATAGATGTTGCGTTCAAGGTTGGCTGGGAAATGCTGAATCCACAGGATTTAATGTAAGGTGTGCCAAATAAATACAAATATCTCAAAAACTGTACATCAGATTTGTTATATTTTTACATTTTGAGAAAGGGGAGAATTAGCTGAAGAGTTTGATGTATGTGCATGGTATGTAAACGTTATGTGTGTCATTACCAAAAGCCGATACCGATATTTTCCGATATTACATTTTAATGTCAATATCGGCCGATGTTATCGGTCTACCGATAATATCGGACATCCCTAATGTTCTCCCTGTACATGCACGGGTTTCCTCTGGGGACTTCGGTTTCCCACACATCACAACACGCCTGATAGGTGTATTATTGTAAGTTGATTTGGATAAAAGCTAAGTAAATAAATAAGCATAAACCTTTAGAAACATTTGTGAGAAAAAGCGAGAAAAAAAAGAAGAAATCAATCATAGAAAACAGAATCGTAAAAAAAAAACCACACGCTTGTCAAAAACCTGGGATATAATCATGGTGTCTGTGTAAAACAAACAAACATGCTGAGCAGTAAGCTAAAATAGAGTGTAGTGGTGAAATGGTTAAAAATGTGATGGAGTCATTTTAAAAAATGAATAGCAGTTGGTGCCAGACACTGATTAAAAAGTTGGTTTTAGTTGTCATTAAAGACCTGCTCGTTTTCTCCCTGAAGGTGGAGAACTGGTGTCCTCGTCTTCCCTGGAGGATGAAGCTCCTGAACGATGAAACGGATCGAAGTGGGCAGGTGAGAAACACAAAAAGCTCCAAACTCCTCGTTAAAGACGAGCCTGTGGCATCACTAAATGTTTGTTGTTGATACTAAAACGGGTTCTGGCTCTTTGTTCCTCCTACTGTAATTTGTCTATTAAATATCGCATTGCGTCTCACATGCGTGGTTGTGTTTTTAGAGGATTAAATGTATTATTTACTCAAAGGTTTATGTGTCTCTGTGTGTATAACAGGAAGCGTTTCAGAAATATTTAAATTGGTTTCTTCATAACGACTAATCCTCTGCTTTCATGGGAATTTCGGAGACCTGAAGGTGGAAAATTACGTTGAAAATAGGAGGATATTTTTAGTATTTTGTACAAAATTAATATAAAAAAAACATAATGGTTTTCTTTTTGAGAAGCAAAAATAAGCAGGCTATTTTGTAGGAATTTTTTCTAACTTTTTTGCTGTAAATTTAACACTATATTTCTTGTAGTGTACATGTGTCCATATTCCCTTATAGTTTCCAGATTTTTGGGGTTGTTTTTACATTTTTAATATGCTACCAGCTGAACAAACCCCACGTTTCTCCTCAGTGAATGAATCAATATTAAGCGCTCTTCATCTTCCTCTCCTGATGCATCAACAGCAGCAGAGAGGCCGGCTTCAGAGAGTTTAATTCAGGCCCAGATTTTAATTGGTTCCGTCTGTGGAAGTGATTTCCTGTCGCGATGAGGGATGCTGATGCGCCGCTACAGCCTTGTTTCAGCCACCTTAGCAGCTGCTAATGGCTCTGTGGTTGCTGCTCTCCTCCCTCCATCTTCCTCTCGTTGGCGCTGTCCGACTCACTGCTCCTCCTCGTCCACGTCGTGTTCTCTCTATCTAAAACACACTGATGGGAACACGGTTTGATTATGTTGTGTATTCAAATTAAACTGGAGGAGTTCATGTTGAAATGATTTCCATATTTTGTACATTAGTTTCACTTTGTGTTTTTTGAGACTCAATTAAAAATCAGAGCAGATAGTCTGACTTGTAGTTTCACTTCTCATTCACGAAACTTTTAGTCTCTATTGTCACCTTAAATATGTCCAAAAATTATTTTCCTTTTTTTACATGCAAAAGTTAAAAAAACATGCAAATTATACATAAGAACTTACAGTACGATTGGTAAACGCGTGCTATGCTTTTTAGTAGGAATATGTTGTAAAATAGACAAAATTGTCAAATTTTGCAAGACATTTTCCCATAGAAAACAATGGGATTTGGGCGAAAAGTGTGAGAAAGCTCCACCCCCTTTTAAAGCTCTAAATGTTCGGTAGATTTCACAGTTGGAACATCGTTGGGAGTTTTAACAGATCACAGGAAGTTGGACTTCTTTTATAGATTTTTCACATCGATGGTTTCCGAAATGTGATTTTTGATTAATTTTCTAGTGAATATGTGAGATTTTGACAATGTGAAAACCTTAAAGAGATACTCCACCTAAAATAGATTTTTTTTGTCTATTGCCATATTCCTCATAGTTAGATAAGTGGGCAAAAAAATAAATTTTCTGTAACCAGCCCAGTCGTTATCCTGATCCGGCAGTACTCCTTTAGCTTTAGCTTAGCGTAAAACACTGTAAGTGAATGGTAACAACTAGCATTGTGAGAAAAAAAGTCCTTTAAACTCACTCAGTAGTGATACTAATGATACTAATTTGGCTTGGTGACCACTGTAGTGAAACACTGTAGAAACCTAAAAGTTGTAACCATCAAAACTCTCTGCTGCTCGGAGTTTAATTATTTTTCCAATTCCTCTTAAAGTTTTAACAGTGAAACTCTTTGATTTTAGTCTGCTGACCAGGCTGCCACTTTTTAAATATGCTGTCGAGGCAAAGGACACAGATGTGTGGTTACCATGGTGACCCTAATGAGCCACTGGCAGCAGCTTTAACATTTCTTTAGAACTTTTTTAAACAGAATCTGTTTCTTAAGGACGTGATGGAAGTTTTTAACTCCTTTAACATTTGTTTTCTGACACCATTAATAGGCTTCTGTCCTCTTAAAACACAACATTTTTATTCTTTCTGTAAAGATTTCAAACAATCTGAGACTCTGGGCGTTGAGGAAGGTTTTCGGCGTCGCACACAGAGAAACAGGAAGTGCTTCTAGTCGATCTGAGGTGGTGACCATACACACACGGTGGCTTATTGACAGGAGGTGTGTGAACTGTGTGCAGGCGGAGATCCGGACCAGTTTCGAGGGGCTTTACCGCTCCATGTCACAGCGGGAGGAGTTTCGCTGGATGATGCTGAGGATCAAGCGCATGGCCGAGCCGTGGGTCAGCGCCATCCGCTCGCTGGCCGCCAAGCAGAACCTCACCAAACGGCGGAGGAAGAAGGTGGGACGCTACCGTTACTTCACCCTCAGTCAACCGAGGAGTCCTCAAGCTTTTACCTGTTCCAACACAGCACACGTCCCTGTACGGTCGGGTGGAAGTCACACCTGTAGACCGTCCTACTTTTATTCAGTCCCAGCTCTGAATTATGGACTCCCACTTTTTCCACTGGCCTTGTGAAAACTGTACGTCATAAATCAGAGATGTTGGTGCCCTCTTTCTATCCTTGGACCTAACTTTACCGTCTCTCAGTTGAAACAGGCTCTAATCAAACAAAGAGCGTTTTCTCTCTCAAAAGCCAGTTCTTTATTTGAGCTCTTAATCCCTTTTGGATATTAATCCTCATATTAATCCCTGAGGAGTGTTTCCTGGCTCAGAGCCAGACTTCAAACAGATCAACCCAGACCTGACTCTAGGTATATTTATTGTTCTGTTCTGAACCAGAACAGGTTGACTGAAGCAGGTTTTCAGTTTCATACCCAGATAAACAGGCGTCTCTGGTGGTTTTTATTTTAAATACATAACCACTTATCATCCATGACGCTCAGGTTTACAGTCCAGTCTGGTGACTTTAGGTCCTGTGATGGACTGGTCACCCAGTGCAGATCTTTGTGACTCTTACTGGATGAAGTTGTTCAGTAAATGAATGGATGAATGATGACTTTTAGCTGATGAGGGTTTTTCAGTGGCCGATATCGATGCTGATTTTTTGGGAAAAAACAGATTTTTGAAGCTGAATTTTTTTTCTTTGCTTTGGCTTTTAAGTGTGTCAGTTTTCTATTTTGGAGACAAAAACAACGTTTATTAAATGAATCCAGTCAACAAAGATTAAAAATGTAAAACTGATGAATTTACAGCTCAGACCTGCCGTTATAGATTGAACTCTAAAATCTAGAATTAACAGAAACATTAAAAAAAATTCTATAATTCAAATTTTTCTCATGTGAGACCTACTGTCGATAGCATAAATTAGCAATTAGCACTTGGAAAAATGTCAGACTTGTTTCTGTGATTGCTTGGCACTGGTGCATTTACGCTTCAAGATTTTTGATTTTCAGGTTAGTTGATTTAAATAATCTAATCAGGCTGAATGTTGTTGAATTTGATTCAACCAGCTGATTTTTTTTAGTGCATCTCAAATTTTTTTAACCAAACAAATCAACGAATCTCTGAATGAAATGAATCAATCTTAATATTTTCTTTGGTAAATGTGAGATTTTAAAAGTTAGCATAAAATTCAGCTGAATTCCCTTCAGTTTGTTGGAAAAACGCTCCACTCTACTTTAAATTAGGATATTTTAACTTCCTAGTTATGAATTAATTCTCACTGCTGTGACTGATTCACATTTACTTTAAACAAAAGTCTAATATCTTGATGAATTAATGCTGGTATTCATCCTCTTCATCAGATCCTGGTCCACCTGGGCCTGCTCACCAAGGAGTCGGGCTTCAAGATAGCAGAGAACGCCTTCAGCGGCGGCCCTCTGGGGGAGCTGGTCCAGTGGAGCGACCTCATCACCACGCTGTACCTGCTGGGCCACGAAGTCCGCATCTCTGCGTCTCTGGCCGAGCTCAAAGAGTCAGTCCCTACTTCTGAGGGAGCTGCTGACAAACGTTTAAGATTAAAACTAATCCTGAGCTTTTCCTCTACAGGATCATGCGTAAGGTGATGGGGAACAAGTCCAGCTGTCCCACTCAGGGGGACAAGATCGTGGAGCTGATCTACATCGACATCGTGGGTCTCACCCAGTTCAAGAAGACTCTTGGTCCTTCCTGGGTCCACTACCAGTGAGTTCCTCTAATAAAGCTCCTCTCACATGCTGCATGCCTTCAGGGTGACGCCGGTCGGGACAATGCCTCTATTTTCTCCTCGTACATAACCACGATTTCCCAGAAGGCCAGAGGATTGTCCGTTCCGGACTGAGTCTATTCTCCCTCTGAGTGACTCCAGACCTTCCTGGTTTGTGGTGGAAAAGCTGCCATCAGCTGCTGACAGGAAAAGAGGAGGAACAATGAGTCTGCTAACGGGCCCCGCTGGTTCCTCCAGCTTTAGTCTCTGAGCGCCGCCTCACCTTAAACTACATCTGCCAGCTCCGCCCAGAGGAAAAGGCTCTCTCCTCAGGCAGAGCGTTCTGGATTATTACTTCCACCGTTGGTGCACATTCACATCAGAGCACTAAACGCCACTTTTCAGGTGTTTTCCTGAAATAAAAACAGATTTTTCTTCCATTAAATAAAACCTAATCAGCCTCATGTCTTTTACTTTGCCATTTCTAGTTAAATGTAAATTACATTTCATGCCTTTGTGGCCTCAAAGTCCCATAATCCCTTATGAAAATCCCGTTTTGCCTGTGGCTTACATTGATCACCTTCCCATGAACGGCTTTGTTTATATATTTAGACCCCAGATTTCAAGGAAACAATAAAGTTTGGGTTCATTGCTGCTGTTCTTCTGTTTCTCTGAGGCAGTTTGTCAGGTTGTTATTCCTCTAACCTCCTGGCTATCTGAGGAGCGTCGTCGTCTCATTTGACTACTCTGAGCTGTTTTCATAGTGCAGCTGGAGCCTTTGTTGGTTCATCTTTGTGTTTTGAATGTTTTAAGTCGTGACTATAGACACCAAACGCCCCAGCGTGGCTTCAGAAGCTGAATTAGTTGTTCAGTAATCACTAAACGTTACTTCTTCCTCTGGTCTTTTTGTCTCATGCATTTTTCAGCTCAGGCTAACATCGTCTCCTTCAGTCGGCTGACTTTAAAATTCCTGACTGATAAATCTGAGAAGGAGAAACTTGAAAAAGGGTCTTAAATATTGATATGGTGGCTGCATATATTTGCCTAATGCTAACCGCGTGCTAATTAAAGATGCAATAGAGAATAAAGCTAATGTTTGTATGTCGTTACCCAACGAGAGCTGTGCTGCTGCTGCGACCTTAGTTCTGTGTAGATCTAGAACACTTTGATAGGCTGACTTGGTGTCAGGTTGCAGGTTATGCTAGCACCGTGCTCCCATCCCTACCCTCTACAGTCACACCAGGGTTTAACGGTGGTTTTTGTGACGTTTGTGGCCTAAAATGACTGATTTTGCAGAACATTTTTCAAAAAGTTGTGGTTAAAGTTGCGATTTTTTGTGTTTATATGCACATACAGTCAACCTTGTTACACACAAACACTGCATACACTGTTTCACCAACAAGATGCTGTAATCTCCATGACAACACTGACAGCCTGTCACGGCATCACTCAGATGTTACAGCGTTTTTTTAGGCAATCTCCTCGTATGTTTTGTGGTTGAAAACTTCGTGTCAAACTACGATTTTTTGCCTATTTTCCACCACGACATTGTGTTTGGTGCAGAACAGCTTTCCACCACTTTTGTGTAATACTTTGGGAAACTGACCTGAGTGTATTTTACCTGTAATATCTGATGGAAACTGATTGTTTAGCATCGCAAATG
The DNA here is from genome assembly GCA_006937965.1 of Callopanchax toddi. Lineage (NCBI taxonomy): Eukaryota > Metazoa > Chordata > Actinopteri > Cyprinodontiformes > Nothobranchiidae > Callopanchax > Callopanchax toddi. The sequence goes on from SSNR01000079.1 coordinate 1,914,555, forward strand.
TTTACATCCTGCACGTTTTGGCTCAAAGACCAAAAGTAAACGGATCTAAAGGCTACGGTGATTGGTCGAAACTTATATGAGTTGCAGTGATTGGTCAGAGAAGGCAAATAAAGCAAACTCTAAGGCAGTGGTGTCCAGTCCTGGTCCTGGAGGACCAGTATCCAGCATGTTGTAGAGGTTTCTCTGCTTCAACACACCTGGTTTCAGTTAGTGGCTGATTAAAGACCTTCTCCAGAGCTTGATTACCTCAGAACAGGTGATTCAACCATTGATTCAGGTGTGTTGGAGCAGTTAAAGGACTAAAACATCCTGATACCGGCCCATGAGGACTGACTTTGGTCACCACTGCGCTAGGTGATTGGTCAGATTTGTAAAAAGTTGTAGTAATTGGTGAATTGTTCGTGAAAAATTTGTGACTGACGTTTGGATTTGTGTTAATGGTTGCGATCGCAACATCGCACCTTCCTGAAGAGACTGTCTATAGATCTAGAGAACGTAGCTATGCTGTACTTTGTGCTCCATACCTTATATCAGGGATACTCAATTACTAACCCCAAAGAGCCACATGAAAATCCAAGGATTGGGTCAGTGGGGGTTAAGTGACGAGTCCGTGGTCAGGGCGAGGAGAGTGTGGTGCTCGCTTGTCTGTATTTTGAAGCCGCTCGTCTTCCTGGAGATGTGCACAAAGGTGCCACCGTTTTCTAGTGGATTTTATGAAATAAGGACAACTTAGA
>SSNR01000079.1:1915298-1944648 GCA_006937965.1 Callopanchax toddi
GGGGTGTTGTCCTGCATGTAGACACCGCGCTGATTTGTGGTGGATTTTATGAAATATTGTCCGCTTGGGGAGCACAGTACTTAGCTAGACGTCCAGAAATAAGAGGCCCACGGGCCACCTATTGGGTACCTATGCCCTTTATAGACCTGGGGACATTGATCTATAAACATAGCATACTTTATATGTTGCTCGATACTAGATTGGTGCAGAATAAAGATGCAGCAGAGCGAGAAAGCTAATGTTTGTGTGTTTTTACCCAACGTGAGTCACGAGTGTACAGGATGTGAGTTGTTCTGGCTCTGAATCCCAGGCCTCTACAGTTCTAGAAACAATACATACGCTGTGGTTTGCCAGATGCAAAATCTGTGCAAATTAGATGCTGTAAATACATAAAGCTGTGTGTCGTCACCTGACCTGAGTCATAAATGGGCAGTTTGAGATCTAGAAACGTTGATCCATTACCAGGCTGGGAATGTAGGCTGTGCTGGTGATGTACCTCCAGTTAACACCCTCTGTAGAACTAGAACACCTAGATATGCTGTACTGTGTGTCTTTTAAAATCATTTGATGTTAAAGTTCTCTGTATTTGATCTTATGCTAATAATTAGCCGAACCTTTCTGTCTAGTTTAGTGTGTTTATGCTACTCTCAACATGTTGGAGTCACAACATCAGCCCCTCACATCACGTCCATGTTTCAGAGGCCTAGAATAGAGCGGATTGTCCCCGTCCTTCTTGTCTTCACACAGCCTGTCGCTGGTTTCTGAGGCGATCCAGAAATAGCTGAAACATTCCTACGTGATCAGCTGAGTGACACAAACATGCTTGTCTAACCCCAGTGCTCGGTAGACGCCTAAGATCCAGTTCCCGTCACTCGTCCTGAACGAGTCGTGTTTCAGCGATGAGTCATTTTGCGTTGAAGGACAGAAACTGTTCAGAACAGTAGCTGTTGTTTTATGTCCCAGTGTGTTAAAGTTATAGTCTCGTTAAAAACAAGCCGACTCAGCCGGGTTCAGCTGGAGTAACACATCAAAAGTCGCCAAGTACATAAATGTTTACCTGAGCAGCTTCTTAGGACTCTGAGGTTTTCAGCAAAGCTGCAGTTACATCATGTTCTGGCTCCGTCTGTTCAAGGTCCGTTTACCCGGACAGATGATTGCTGTTTTCTTCAGGAGTGAGTGGATACAGCATGTGGGCTTGTTGTTGTTTTACTCTCAGTTGAAAGTTTCCTTCTGGTGAATCTGTTTCCCAGCTCCGTACTCTCCCAGGGCTTCACACGGTTCACACAGCCAGCTGAGTGGGCGAACCGTCGCTGGAGATTCTTTTATTTTGCTGTTTTTCAGTGCAGATGCTCACATGTAGCTCTAAAGGCTGCTTGCAGCTTTAAGCAGGGACCTAATGGGGGCTTCAAGTCATTAGAAATGCTTGAATTCTAATGAGGTTTTCAAGCTTACGAAAGCGCTGGAATTTGTAATAAATGGCTTAAATGTGGTTGAAGCTAGAAATGCATCAATGTATTGGCTGGTGATCAGAATCGATGTTCATCATGATCAGAGTTTAATTGGTGATCTACTGATCTGAAAATTTAAAATGAGTTTAGACTCTTTTTTTGGGGGGGGGGGGGGGTGTTACCTACCCCCTGAGAAGTCGTTGATGTCGTTCGGATCTAGTGTTGGACTGATTCCCTTGGAAGTTGTTTTGATTTTTATTATTAATGTGAATTAGACTGAAACTGTCTGGGGACCCGCTCTGGACCTGAGGGACAGGATTACTTTATTTTTAACCCTTATTTATTCAGGTAACGTCCCATTGAGAATAAGAATCTGTTTCAAAGGAGACCTGAGGGCAGTTGGGGGTTCAGCATCTTTCCCAAGGATACTTCAACACGTGGCCGGGGCGGGACTTGAACCCAAGGCGCCCACATGAAGGGCGGCCTCTCTACCCCTAGACCACGTTGTTGTAATTTTATCATGAAGTATTGTGATACGATAGCCCTACACTACACAAAAACTGATTTCTAAGAAAGTAAAAAACAAACAAACTTGTTTTTAGACATTTTATCTTGTTTTTAATCTGAAAATAAAATAAAAATACACTTCTTTAAAATAGTCAAAATTTCTAGATTTGAGCAAAAAAATCTGCCAATTTGCTCGCTAGATTTCTTAAAAATTGCAAATTCTTCTGCATTTAGAATAATTTGATAGTTTTAAAGCCATACTCAGTAGCCAGGTAAACAAACGAGGTCTCGCTAGCTAGTTTACAGAAACACGTCTCGGTGCGCTCACCCCTCCCGTCGGGTAAAATCCATTAGCCAGCCTTGGGACCCCGTTTTGGAAAGGTGACAAAGCAGAGTATAACTCCAGCTGCAAAAATGTTCCCCCAGCGTTTCCTCTTTTCACCTCCAAACGTTTTTAGTTTTCTGCTAGCTGAAAAGGTGTTTTTTGGGGGGACTCTGGTGTTTTTATCTTAAAATGGAAGCGCTAAGCGCGGCTCTCTGTCCTACTTCTTTCACTTCCGGGATGTTCTGCCTCAAAATGTGTCCGGGCGGATTAATGCCAATCCAAGCAGTGAGGAAATGCGGCAGACAGACAGCTGGATTGTCCAATCCTATCGTTCGGACCGAACGATAGGATTGGCTGAAGTTTTTAGAGAGTTTTTGATTTCTTTTGGGGTTTTTTAAATCTCCACAATATATTTATGGCTATACTATATTAGAACGTTGTTAGGAGGCTTTAAAAAACTGTTAAAAGCTACATTGTTTACCTGGCTACTGAGTATGGCTTTAATGAATCTAGCAACCAACTCTTGCAGACCCCACAGGCAGATTGTTTTGCTCAAATCTAGAAAATTTGACCATTTAAAGAAAATCTTGCTTATTTCTAGTACGGCTGTAAAATGTATTTTCTTTTCAGACAAAAATAAGTTAAAATGTCTAAAGCAAGGCTTTTAAAAACTTTATTAGAAATCAGTTTTTGCAGTGTACCAAGTCTCTTTGGGCTTTTGTAGACGACATAAAGGCTTTTATTTTGAACATTTTCTTACAGGTTTTTAATTTATCCAAAAGTCAGAAACAAGAAATTGGCAAAAAGTGAATCGTCCAGGAAATAATCTAATACCTGCTCTATATCACAGATTGAGTAAAACACTAATACTCTGTTATTATCGCAGGTTGATGAATTTATACTGTGATCAAATTTAATCACTAATAATGTTAATTATATGGTTTTCTTTTTGTGTATCTTGGTGCTTTTTTGCAGAAATGACGAATGTTTTTGAATTTAAGGACTTCATTCTAAACAGGGTGGATCAGTTTGACAGAATATGGAAATGCAAATCGACGAGGAGAACAGCGATCGCTGATGGAGACGGAAAAGAAACCGACTCTAAAAGAGTCACTTGTTCTCAGATCAGTGGTTTTATATTAGATTTCCTTCTCTTCACTGGTTCTTTCAACACGAACCCTGTGATCAGAGCAGACCCAATCAAACGATCATCTAGTAAGGATGAGCGCGTTACGCTGCGTGACTTAGAGGAAGCAGGTAAAGGTCAGCGATTGGTTCCTGGCTGGGGGCTAATTAATCCTGTTCTGAGACCTTTAGGTTGGAGGATGTTGCAGTGTGTTGAAGCCGTTTGTGACGTTTACCCACAGGTGCATGCTGCGGGTGTTGGATTCCTTTGGGACGGAGCCAGAGTTTAACCACGCCCACTACGCCCAGTCCAAGGGCCACAAGACGCCGTGGGGGAAGTGGAACCTCAACCCACAGCAGTTCAACACCATGTTCCGTAAGTCATGATCAAACGATCAGGAAAAACATAGTTATCTATCTCACTCTGCTACATTTCAACAAACTAGTTGATTTGGTTCCAGAGAGGTCTTTAAAAACCAGAACCAGCAGCTGATGGAACGTCATCCAGCAGATTAATAAGAGGTCACACACTCAGCGCTGTGTTTTACTGTCATTATAAAAGTAGGACGGAGAGGTTTTATAGCTGAAAACGTCCACGTTTCAAAAGGCAGATGAGTGAAGGAAGCGCCGTTCTGGGGAGGAAAGGAAGCGATCTGTCCCCCGGGGTTCTGACCTTTACCCCGCGGCTCAGAGAAAGTGAAACGTTACCTCTTCAGTCCCCGCTGGCGAGGTGCAGCCTGGATCCCACAGCGCCTGAATAGGCTCTTTGTCTGCTGAATAGGGTACGTCTTTCTCATAAAACACGGGGGCTTTTGGACAAATTCTAGCTAAGAGTTGCCAGGTTAGATGATATCGCCGGTGGAACAAGTGCACGGCGGTTTAGCCAAGTGTGAAAACCACAGGAAGGCATCAGTTCCAGGCAGGAGAAACAAGAGTTGTTTTCATGTCTGCTTAGTGATGCGCAACACCTCACCCTGAAGCTAAAGATGGACCTATGGGTTTAGGTTTAGAGGAGATGTTTGCACGCTCCTGTTTGACTAGGATTAGGTGTTTGTTGACATTAGGATTGTAGGTGGGGTGACTAACGTCAAATATCTTAGTAAGTTTTATCAGGAAATGGACATTTAATAAAACCCCACCCTTCTTTTTTTTGCTCCATTTAAAATACAAACTGTTCCAAACAGGTTGGTCAGACTTAAACGAAGGCGCCGCTGTGCAGCCATTTTTAAAGGCGTCGTATAGGTTTCTAAAAGTCTAAACTCCAACTTACATCAACGTTCTTCTATGAATTCTGTTAATTAGAGACTTACCTTTGTGATAACCTAACAAAACGACTACATTTTGATGTATAGATCAGAAGAAATGTTAAAGCACCTCCATTATTTATTCTACAATATAGGAGCTCAGGCTCACTCTCAATACAGTTGCTGTGCAAAAACTACAAGTTATGTCTAAAAAATTCTTTAACTTTGAGCAATAAAAGATCCTTTTGATCACACATTTAATTTTTCTTGTTTCTACAGTGTTTAATCTGAGCGATATGATTGGTTAAAAAGACCCCTCACGTCTAGTTTTGAAGAGGAAACAAGAAGCTTTGATATCAAGGAATTCTGTGGTGCTCTCTGCACTCTGGAGGGATTTGAGAGGAATCTATAAATCCTACAGCAGTGAGAGGCATACCAGGTGAAAGATAACAAAAATATCTACGTTTCGATGTATACTTTGTATTTGTAGTGTAAAAGTTATGCGATTTAGAAGAGCTGATTCACAAATATTTTGGACAGCTCAAACATTAGTGTGAGATATCACTTTTTTCCAAAGCTGCAGAAGGAGATAACGATAAATAGATCACACCCATTAGATATAGATGTATCACAGAACGAGTCCGGTACGATAATTCATCCCTGATCTGGATTGGTCCATTAGTTACTATTAGATTTATCCCCATAAATCACTGGTTGAGGGATTACGGCGTGCTCAATAAGACAAGACAGCGCTGAATGGAGCTCATTAGTCAGCGTCAGAGTTTGGATCGCGACCAGTTTGGTGTTTGATTGAGCTCACAGTCTGAGTTCTGTCTGGTCTGATTTATAAAGACTTTCATCAGCTTCAAAACACGTTTGGTTTACACGCATCACTTCATACAGACGGTTTTATTTAAATGTCTGAGTGTTGATGGAGGATGAGAATAAAATGGCTCTGAGGTTGAGCCCTAAAACTCTGATTAACGGCGTCTCTGGTACACCTTTTTTATTTTCCGTTTAATCTGCGCAGTGGGATCGATAGACTAGTTTACTTTTTATTTAAACACATCTTTTATTGGTGGAGTCCAGTCATGTGCAGTCAGGTGGAAAAAAGGAACCAGAGGGTTTCAGTTCAAAGGTTTCACAAATCAGGATGGTTTTAAAAACATCCTCTTCTCATAAAAGGAGCAAAATTAACACAACAAAATACAGTTTTATTATTTATTCACGTTAGTCTTGTAATGAAAATGTTTATTTGTGTGCTTTAATGCATAGATTTGTTGGTTTGAAGTGAATTTTAATACAAGAATATGAATTTTTAAGTGGTTCAGGGGTGTATCTAGAACGTTTTCAAAGAAGGGCCAAATGGGGGTCACTCAAAATCTGTGGGTGGCACCAACATCCATAACAGAATTTTAGTTTTATTATGATGTCTTCTAGGGATGTGCCGATACCACTTTTTTCAAAACCGATCCGATACTTAAATCTGAGTACGCGCCGGTACCGATACCGATACTTCTACCACACAAAAAATGCAACAAATTGGAATACAGGTTTTATTTTTTCTTCTCTGCTTTTTACAACAAATGACTGAGTTAGATAAAAAAAATATATATATATTAATAAAAATGATCACAAAACTAAAATATAAGGTGAAAAATAACCATTTTCTGTGATTTCACAGTGAAATTATTGCAGTTTTCCACATTTTAACCAAATAAAATGAACTATTTGGCACCATCTCCAGCTCTCAACCCACACTGTTCCTCTTTAGCTCAATATCTCCCCCTAGTGTTCAATATAGGAAACTACAACAGAAATCACAAGTCACAGACAGTGAAGCCACTGGTATCGGGTAACTTTAACCGATACTGGTATCAGTATTGGTTAAAGGTCATCCCTAATGTCTTCATATTTAGGTGATTTGTAAAAAATTGCATTATAATAATCAGGGAAAGGCCTTCTGATTGATAGTTACTTCAGTTTTTTAATTTTACTAAAGGTTTTCGCACTAAGACAAAAACCAACCTCAGAGATTAGCTCTGACCTGACTGATGAGCTAATAGCTAGTTATAAAAGATCAACAGCAAAGTGAATTAGTTACATTTTTAAAACAATTTATTCTCAAAAAAAGTAAAGCAGTTCACTCAAAAGCCTTTTTTTGAAGTCTTTACATTGTTGTCGATTCTTTGCTACATGCTAAACCGGGAATGCTACAGCTAGCTGCGGATGCTAATATTTGTTTTTGCCAATTTTCAAGAATCTTTAAAAATAAATAATTATTTAATGAAAAACTGACACTGAAGTAAAAGTTTATAAAGCAGTGTTTGTGTGAGCTAGGGTATGATGAAACTGCAACATGTTTTTTAATGTTGTGGCGTCTCTAAAAACCTTATTTAAGGTAGTATTTTTTTATAGTTTGTGCAGTAGGCAAAAAACCAGGTGGCTCCAAATATAAACTGTGGTCAAACCAGCCAACGCTTGCTTGTGGCTAGAATTTAGCTGCACGTTTACAGTGTTTACTACGGTAAAATTAAACATATGGACCAGCTAACGGAGCCTGCTCTAGACGAGAGGCTACTTTAGCTTCTGTGTGTGATGCGGGAGACAGACGAGGGGGGGGGGGGGCTACGTTATGTCTGAACCTTAAGAAAAACAGCTTTTGACGAAGTGGTTTCTTGGTTTTGGTTTTTTTTTACGCTCAATTTAACAGAGATGCAAGAAATTGTGACGGCCTGTGAGCTAGCTTTAGCTAACGTCCACATTAGCGTGTGCTTTCTTTGTCTATCATGTTTCTGTCACAGTAAAAGTGATGTTATAACTTCCTGATTTTAATGTCTGACTCAGATGAAATGCTGTTTCTGTCCTGATGATTGAATTAAAAGAGGGATTATAATTTCTACTGAACCAAAAGGACTTGACAGGATTCCTGACCACACTTGATGTATCCTGACCGGTTTGTACCAGCGGTGAATCCTGGTCTAACACAGTGACTTCAGGCGTTATTACCAGGCTAATCTGTTCCCAGACTCCCGAGTTGATCAAGAGCAGCAAAGCGGCTGCTCCTCCAGCAGCGCTGTCCTCCCAGGCTGTTTGTTAGCTAACAGTGATTGAAACGGCGGCGAGCTGAGTGACACTTTGAGTGGCGGCTCTAGTGGGAGAAGAGGCATCTGTTGCCAAATGCATCAAGAGGGCTGAGCACTAATTACCAGCCTGTCCTGTTTACACAGTCACTTTGCTACATGAGTGTTAGTGCAGCTTCTTTGTGCTCTGTAGCACAAGAAAGGCAGCTTAGTTACTGGTGATCGTCTGAGTCTTTGGAGCGGAGTGGATCAGTCGTCTTATTCCAGATGATTTTATTATGACACCCTGGTTGATGCCCACACCTGGTTGGTTGAAATGTTAACGACACAGAGTTAGGAGAGATGAGATAAATGGGACAAAACTCACAACTGAGATTCAACAACATCACAATAGTGTGTTTTCTAACATCATGCAGCTCTAGTGTCTCCTAAAGAAACACAACAGTTACGAAAATTAACCCTCAATCAGCCCGTCTTTCCTCTGATCTCCTCCCAGAAGACAGAGCTCCTCACGACGGCTCTGATCACAGTCCAGATCTCAGGATGAGAGTAGAGGGTTGGAATGTAAACGGACCTGTAAATCCAGAGCTTTGTGTTCTGACTCACAAGTAGGGCTCAGTAGGTAGAGAGGTCAACCAGAGGGTTGTCGGCTTGATTCCAGTTCCTATCAGGTCACTTTGTTGTTGTGAAAAGAGTAAAGTTAAAAAACACAATTAAAAGTCCTGAATGTCCCCACTGAGGGACAGTAAAGGCTGTTTCTATTCTAAAGATTTATTATAAAAACACGTTTCTGTAAGAATCAGGCTCAGACATGTCCAAAGTGTGGCTCAGGGGCCACTGACGGCCCTCGGAGTGATTCTGTGTGTCCTATGACTTCACGTGTAGAAACGGGAGAATTTGTCCTCCAGCAGGATGTTCAGATTTTTACTAATGTGAGGCCAAACGACAAAAATACAGATAAATTTAAAGGTTTTTAAAATGTAAAAGGCTCAAACCAACCCTAAGTCCTCTATTAGACAGGGTTTTTTTAAAATTTCATTTCATAAACATGTTTTTGCACTTTGACCTCGGTCATGTTACATCCCTGATTTAACTGGTTTAAATGTCAGAAAGAAAAATGAAGCTGAAATAAAAAGACAGAGATCCTGATTGGTCTTTAAAGCCAGCAGCATTCTGGGATATTCAGCTGCTGATACCCTCACACAGCCTTCCTGTGTGCTCTGATGTTTGGAGGTTCTGCAGGAGGATTAGATTTGTCTACAGACCTGATACAGAGTCAGATGACGTGCTCTGTTGTCATTTGTTGGTTTAATGGAGACTAGAGATAAAATATTTGCGGTTTTATGATATGGATCAAGTCATTTGCCTCATAAATCAGTCATGGCGACACCAGTAATAACTTGGCTTAGCGCTGAGCTCGCTTTGCTCTCCGTGTTTCTTTTTAAGTGTTTGCCTGAAGGTGTTTAGCCAATATGTGAGCTGCCTGAGGAGAGCAAACACTGGCTCTGAATGTGTAGCGCTCCAGCCAACACCCTGACCCATAAAAACCCTCGACACATCGAGGTTTATTTGCTAATCCCCTGAAGCGGCCCTAAACTCTGACAGATAGCCAAGTTGTGATTGCATTAATCAAGATTCTTATCGTTTTATTGCCTGAGATCTCTTTGTAAAGACGTTGATTTGTTTAAGAATTTGCTGAGATCATCTCCTCCCGCCCGGTGGTGGATTCCTCCTCCTGACCTGCCTCTCTAGCGATAACGTTTAAAAGCTGAACTCTAACCGCAGCAGCTCCCCGGAGCTTCGGTAAAAACCCACAGCCGTGCACCAGAACGCCTCCCCTCGTTCGGCGCGCCTCCTCCAGAGCCGGTGGCGGCGTTCGCTCTCTCCGAGGTTTTAAATGAGATTAATAAGCCGTTTCCCTCTTCTGTCTGTCCGCCCTCCAAACCCTTGTCCGCAGATTTGTTTTACGAGACAGACGGTGGTGGGGTGAAGCGCTGCCGGCTTCAGGTTGCCATAGTGACCGTTTGTTGCTCGGCAGTCGGAAGCGAAGGGAGCAGGAAGCGTTTTGTAGTGATGTGCTGCCGCTCTGGTTCTGCTGAGGTCACGGCCTGAGCTCACTCCTCTCACCAGGTTTTCTTCTCGTTCCGCCACAGCTCACACCCCAGACAACAGCTTCCTGGGCTTCGTCGTGGAGCAGCACCTGAACGCCAGCGACATCAAGCACATCGACGACATTAAGAGGCAGAACCAGTCGCTCGTCTACGGGAAGGTCGACAACTTCTGGAAGGTACGGAGGCCTTCACCTGTATTTAAACATCTTAAACATTAAAACTTGGGCCCAGGTTCACTAAAGGGATGTATTTAAATAACGATGTTTTGTGTGTAACTCGGGTAACAAATAGACATTTACACCTGCAGTTTGCTTACATTTAAATGAGTCATTAGGCTGCTTTTAGAGGAAAACCTGTCCATGTTAATGCAAATCGCTGCTGTGGCAAACAGTCTGATTCTCAAAGAGCTGAACTGATTACGATGCACATTTTACTGTGAAATAATTGGTCTACTGAGAGCTGGGGGAGAAAGAAACGATGACGAGAAGCTTCTGCTGGACTGTTGCTTTCACGAAAAGAGGTCAGGTATGTCAGGAAATGTGTGGTATAATTCATTAACTCTTTAAAGGATGAGAATCAGGCTTTTCTACAAGTAAATGATGAAATGTGGCAACATTTTGTTGTTTTCCTTTCAAAGTAAAAGCAACTATGATTATAGAACATTTTAACAAACGCATGATGGGACAAACCAGACCTTGCACCCTGCTGTATGGAACTAAAATCAGGTCTTTTTATGTTTATCTTTCTGTCACTGGGGTTTTATTGGTCGATATACCTGCTGATCACCCGAATACGATGTCCGGTGCTTTTTGTCTGATGTGTTTTTCCCAAAAAGTAAAAGGAAAACAAAGAAACTGCAATCATGGCTTATCTAAATAGCACTTTGCTTACCACGGATCCAATTTTAGAAGAGCGTTCTTGTCTAAAAACGGTAAACGGCTGCCGTCAGCTTGACAATCACCCACAGGCGTGGTCGATCACAGGTCTCATTGGTCTACGTCTGCTTTCAACACATTTGTTACTGTAGGCTCAGTTTCTAAAGTTCTACACAGAATCCCCGGAAAACCCCAAGAGATCAGCTCTACAGGCCCTTTGAGATCCGCCCCCATGAACACGAAGAAGTACAGTTCACGTAGGTATTCCCTGTGAAGATGAAAGTGACGGGTTTCATGAGCCGAGCCAGTTGAACATCAGTGGACCGACTCCTGAGACGTCCACAGTGAACTCTTTGAACAACCTTGGGTGAAAGTTTCCCGGTAAACTTATTAACGCTCCGCCTCCAGCAGCTCAGATCCAGCTTATCGTCCCCTCGGTGGAGTTTTAATGTATTCAGATTCATGCTCGCGCCGCAGCGCGGAGGCCGAGGGATTAGCGTATCCCAAACAAAACCGACTTAGAGACGGGGAGAGATTTGCACATTGTCTGGCTCGCCGTGGACGGCTGGATTACTGCCCGCGCCTTGATGAGCTTTCAGCCGACACACGTACGTTTCTCCAGCTCGCTCCACGTCGAACGCTAACGGACGTTTGTGTTACGAGAAGAAGGCAGCTCTAGGATTGACGTTTTCAAACATTTTTATCAACTAATTTCCTCTTATTCCCGCTGACCCAAAACCCTGATGTGATTAAAGTTAGTCGGAGCTCCATTAGGATGCCGTGAAGCCCAAGGTGGTGCTGTTTATCGCCCGGCTCGCTGCTGTGGCTTCTGGTTTCAGAGCGAATGCAGTTGTGTTTGATTCAGTGGAGCTTTAAAGAGGGCAGACGGGGGAGCCATCAGCTCCCAGCGAGGGGCATTAACTGCTAATCAGACTCCAGAGTGTGTTCATTAGCTCCTGGTTTTAATTAAAGGGCCATTTTAGGATAAGACTGATAACAAGCTGATAGACTCTCTCTGTTTTCCTTCTTTAGATCGCTTCCTCTACTCATGAGAGGTTTCATTTTGCAGTAATATGTTTCCTTAAAGCTTTACTAAGCAGGCTGTTTCACTGAGTCTGTTATTTACTAATGTAAATATCAGCAAAATGTAGTACTTCTGGTGCATCTGGGGGTCAAATCCTACAGGAAATACACAGTTCTGTCAATAATGATGTAGTAGAATTTATGGACTAGATAATTTAGGACATTTAGAACCCATTATGCAAAGAGACATGGCAGCAGTAACCCTGATACGAGTTCCTAACAGTCTGATGGCAGATGATAGGAGGAGTTCTTGAGTCCAGAGGTCCTTCATTAAACACCTGAGCCTGAAGGGGGGGGGGGGGGGGGGGGGGGGGGTGGGGGTGGGGGGGGGGGGGGGGGGGGGGGGGGGGGGGGGGGGGGGGGGGGGGTTGATGGGGATCAAGAGGACAGAGACAGCGCTCCTGTAGGCTCTGTGATGGAGACCTCGACAGTCTTCACCACTCTGCAGGTGTTTGAAGCTGTTATAGTGAATTTGGTAAACAAATTAGCTTAAAACTTTTTTTTTCATGCCTCTTAACAACGTTCTAACATAGTATAGCTATTAGTGCTGGGCCGATAACGCCGTTAACGCGCTGCGTTAACGCGAAACTGTTATCGCGCGATAAAAAAAATAACGCCGTTAATCTAAATTGGGTCTCTGGGTCTAGGAGATGTACAGGCATTACCAAATGGCAGACTCTGATCCTGGCCCGGATCTTTCCGGAGTCCGGACCTGCAGCAGGACCCGCTCCCCCGGTCTAGCTGAAGGAGGCGCAGCTCCTGTCTCCCGAACGCTCACTTCACCTGGAGCTGCTCCCGGATCCGACCCGATCCTTCACCCGGACCGGGAGCCGCGGGTCCAGGTGAAGCGCGCATTCGGGAGACGTGAGGCGTGTCTCCTTCACCGGGAGCCGGCTCCGGTCCAGGATTTTCACCTGGACCCAAGGAGGTGAAAGAGGCGCGTCCGGGAGCCACGCGCCCGTGCCAACCTCGGCATACGCCCCCTCCTCCTGAACCGGACCGTGTGGTTCGGACTTGATCCAGCTTGGAGTAGACGCAGCAGAGCGCTGACCGAGTCACAAACCCGCGGCAACAACTTGGTAGAGTTCCCGCAGAACTTCGACCAAGTCATCAACCAGGTCTGGACTGGCTGTCTGGTTCCAGGCGTTTCCTGCTGAACCGACGTGTTATTTGGGCCGACAGCCTCAGCTGTGCACGCGCCTCTCGTTAAAGTGAATGTGGCAGCGCGTGCTGCGTTTCTCAGCATAACTGACAGCTGAACATTCAACCAATCAAACAATATCAACACTAAAACACATTGATCTGTCAGTGACTTTATCAGAGGGTTGTCTTTAGTTTTCAGACTCGTTAATGTTTAAATCCCCTAAAGTGGTTTTATTTAACAAAAACATGATAAACAGCCCTATGGGATAATGTGAAATAAACAGTAGAGAAATGAAGTCATTTTAAGGCAGATTTAATCCATTACAGATAAACTGGATGCTACAATCACTTTTTGACAGCTAAAAAATCAGCTTGAAGTTATTTGATGTAAAAAAGAGAGTTGATGCTTTAATCAGGTGACCTGTAAACTAAATGTAATCCTTTACTGTCAGGAGATGAGAAGGTTTCTACAGTAAAACTATTAAAACAGAGTGAGCCTCAGAAAACAGCTGTAAAGTTAAAGGAGACAGACCTCTGATTACAGATCAATGAGTTTTAGTGTTAAAATGTTTCATCCTGATAACTTGATCAACCATCAGAGGTTGTTAAAATGAGCTCAGAGCTCATCTGGAGGTTCTGGTTTGTGACTCAGGTCTGGGTTTCTGAGGGAAGTTCTGACAGGTTTAGTATTTCTTGTTAGGTTAGTAACAGCTGATCCAAACAGTGGATCAGCTGTTACTAACCTTAAACTCTAGACTTGAAGTATCACGACTCTTCAGCCTCATGCTCACACATACCGGTATTATGAACCCTTTGGTAGAATTCAAATGAGCCATTTTAATCTAGATTAATCTAGATTAATTTCAAAATTAATCTAGATTAATCTAGATTAAAAAAATTAATCTATGCCCACCTCTAATAGCTATAAATATATTGTGGCAATTAAAAAAAAACAACAAAAGAAATCAAGAAGGTGGTTCCCTCGCAGTTCAGTTCAGACCGAAAGCAACTATTGGACAATCTGTCTCTGTCTCACTTCAATTTTAGTAAAAAATACCAGAGTCCCAACAAGAAAAACACCTTTTCAGCTAGCAGAAAACAAAAACTTGGGACGTAAAAAGAAAAAAAACCAGGATGAAGGTTAGCATAGCGTTTCAACAGCTGGTGTTTTACTCTCTATTGTTACTGTACCCTATGTCTGGAGGAGGCGCGAACTAGGATTATAGCCGACAGGAGGGGTGAGCGCTCTGAGACGTGTTTGTGTAAAATAGCTAGCTAAACCTAGCTCGTTTGAAGACTTGCTCTAGCAGCTTTAACGCTGCCGTACCACACAGTGGTGCAGCTGGTCAACGTGCTCCCAGTAACACAGCTGAAGACTTGTTACTGTGTATTAAAGGGTCATGGGTGGACTTGTTGGTTGATGCCACCATCAAACCATGAGAGTTGGTTTCTTCATCTCTCTGGTTCATTGTAAATTTAAGTAGCCTGTTTTTCCCCGTTTTCTCTAACAAAGCGTAATGCTAATTGTATTTTTCTCCCAGATACTTTAATCTTAGTTGTAGTTATGTTCACACATTAGCTCTCTATTTTATAGAGTTGTGCTGCCAGATTACTCATTAACTGAACGAACAGCTAAATGCTTGTTTTTTTATCTAGAGGGTAACAATAGCATTGAATTAAACATTAATCCAGTCAAAACACTGAGATATTTATATGTGTAAAAACCCTAAAATATAGTGGTTTTTCAACAATATTACCCTGCTGTAACTAAAATAGAAGCTGAGGAAAACGACCTAAACCAGGCATGAGGTCGAAACCATCAGGGTTAAAGTCCTCGAAGGCCACAAAAATAACTTAAAAAATAAAAATAAAGCTAAAGAGTTTTAGTGTTTTTCTCATGAATTCATTATGAATGCAGTTGTTTTTTGTATTAAAGGGTCAGTAAATCGAGACGTACAAGAATCTGACTCCATTTTTAAAAAGGCGTCAGATTCCCTGGATGTGATTGGTCGATTTGTTTCCTGGTTTCTAGAAACTAAACTTTCCTCCATTATCAGAAACAATAACAGGATCTGGGTCTATTCAGTAAAACTGCTGGATTCAGTCAGCGTCAGAGGGTTTGTGGTTCTGTTTACCCGGAAATTAAATGATCTAGAAAACCTGATCGATAAAAACCATGTTAGTAAAAGTCTGAACAAAAAGATGTCTGAAAGCAGGAGGAATATATTCTATCGTTCTTTAAATGCAGCTGAGGGCTGCATAAATCACTCTGAGGGCCCCAAGTGGCCCCCGGGCCACACTTTGGACATGCCTGACCTAAACGTTTCAGCTGAAATCAGGATATAGAAGCAGCTCAATAATATTCAACACGATTTGGAGGGTTTGACCACTGGAAGCTTAATCTGTTCCATCGAGAGTCCTTTAAACGTAGAGATACAGAAACGAGATTAAGCCGCTAGCGTGGGAACAGCTTCTAGACGACTGACCTGAGAACTGATTTAGACTCCCGTTTAGTCCACAGGGGTTTGTGTTTGTCCCCCGACTTTAATTCCTCCCTCATACGTGATTTCAGCTCAGAGTAAATGCAGCAGTCGACTAATAGACTCCACAGAACTCTCCTCTGCCTGATCAGTATGCACCGGAGCTCTGGTCACATTCATCCACCAAAGCATGAAGTGAGTCGCCTTGTACCACACACACACACACACACACACACACTTCTCAGGGCGCTTTAATCCACGCTGGTGTAGGTGTTGATGGTCGGTTCGGTGCTAAATGCTAAAAAGCTCCAAGCCGTTTGCAGACGAGCTGATGAATCAAATGTTCTGCTTGTGCCTGAGCGGCCATGTTGGATCATATTAGGACACGCGTGCAGGAGTCTGGCCGGAGCACGGGACATGGTAATCTTTTCCCAGCTCCTCTGAGGTCTAATAAGCAGGAAAATCACACGTGGTGGGAGCTTACAGAGGATTTCCCACAAAGGCGCCTGCTGATTTCTGACTCCTCTGGAGAGGACGTGTTCCTGCAGATCGACTCAAAAACAGACCGATTAGGACTTAGAGGGCCAATTCTGACACCAGTTGTTGGAGAAAAGAACAAATAATACCCTTTAAAACAAAAATCACATGTATGAGGAGGGGTTTGACCTTTAAGTTAACAGTTTAACATATTTTTAGGTAAAGAATTGACAATAATTGAAGCACTATTTATCTAGAAATAAGCAATCTGCCTAACGAATCCACTGGTTGTCTCAAATTTGGATATAATCAAAGTACTTCACAGTTTTATGACGAAAACCTACACTTTGTCTGGTTGAATTAGGCTAAAACTGGTTATTATTCAGCATGTTTGGCTGTACTTCTACATACTTGTACTTTTTGGATACATGTTTATATTCTGAGTAGGTAATAGAGATTTGATTCATTGGGTATTTAACATTAATTTTCCCCAATAAAATCAATATTAAACAAATATGTATAATATTGTTTTACTTCAGGAGTTCGTGTTCCCTTGGCAACCTTTTGGGGGCTTTCCCCCAAATTGATTCCAGTTTTAGACCTGACTGGTCTTAGAGCTGTTGCTTTAGAAATAAAAAAGCTGATCCTTTCAGTAGTGGAAACACAAAGACCTGGACCAGATCATGGCTCCGGTTTAGTCCTGAGACCAGCAGAGATCCTGGATTGTGTGTCAGAGTCGACGGCGAGACGAGAAATAATAAAAACCACCTCTGAGATAACCGTTCCTATGGCAACCGAATGGAAGAGTAGAGCCGCAGAGCGAAGCAGCTGTCCATCTTATCTACACACACACACGCGCGCGCACACACACACACACACACACACACAAACGTGTTTTGGTCCCACGTTTACGATCCCTTACTGATTGATTGGAATCTGTTAAACTATCACAGATCTTAAACTGAAAATCTCCTCAGAGCACCTCCTGGGTTTTCTCTCTGTGTGGATCCAAACCAAAACGGCTTAACGAGGTTAAAATTCAACCATGAAGGCGTTAAAGCGTCACCTGTTGGCTGCTCACAGGGTTAAAGTCAGAGCGTTTATTCGTGCTCTGCGTCGTCACCTCGCTGTTTGTGGTGAGAACGTTTCAGCTGCGGCTCGTGTGATTTGTATTTACTCCTCCTGTCTCGTCACATATGCTCCCAGCCTGTTACACTTGGATGAGATGATGCGGCCCACATAAACACTCAGCAGGAAGTGAGCTGTCAGCTGAGTCCCAATCAGAACGCGTGGCCTGGCAGAGCACCAGCCACTAATAGATTATAGGCTGTTCTGTCTAATGGGCCGTGGCGCCGCGTTGAAGCGACACAGTGTTCCCTGACTGGAGTCCAAACACCTCTGGAGACACTTGTACCTCCTGTGGAGGTTTCTACTGTATTTACAGAGATAGAGTTTTATGGTTAGACTCTGAAACTGATGTCAATTTATTGGTTCATTTTCAGTGTCGGGAAGTTTTTCCTGCCCTTCAAACTTTAAGGAACACAAGTAGACTTTGAGTCATCGTGCTACTGATTAAACTAATAATAAAACGTGGATCAGAAAAAGGTTTATCACTACAGAACACCTGCTTTGACCCTTCATCACGGGCGGTTTTTGTTCATAAACTTTATTTTATGTTAGGGATGCCCCGATACGATACACACACCAGGTATCAATGTGATATTATGGTCATGTACTCATAAAGGTACTCCGATAACAACCACCAGTAGATGCAGTGATCAGAATCCTCCTGCTTTACCTGTAATGGAGAGTAAAAAGATTCTACTTCAACATTTACACGTTTTTACACGTTTAATAAAATAAAAGCATCAGATTCCCTGGATCTGATTGGTCGATTTGTGTTTTAGTTTTATAAAATTCCGTGATCAGCAACAAGGACAGGAAGTGGGTCTTTATTCAGGGACGCTGCTGATTTTAGTCACGTGTTAAAGTCAGTCAGGGTTTGTGGTTTTTATTTAATTATAAATTAAGCTGTGAAACTCATATTAAACCAAACCCTTGGTATCCTGTCAGCCTGATGGATATTTCAGGGTGTTTTCCTCTCTGCTGATTCCTGTTTTTACACGTTGCTCCGTGAAGCTCTTTGGTTTTACCGTGTTTGAACATCTAAATAAAGTGGAAACGGTCAGAATTCCTCGGTGACGTCTGAGGGAGAAGATTTCTCCACTCCCTCTCTGTAGAGAGCCTGGAGTCAGGTTTTGTTCTCGCTGACAAGCTTCCAGTTTTGGTTCGTCAGAGTGTGTCGGCTGGAAATCGTCTCAGAAGGAGGTGCGTTTGATGTTGAACCCACCCGTCTGCATTCTGATGAGCCACAAGCTGCTGTGGAGACTCAGAAACTGTTAGGATGTCTCAGGCCTGGGAGTGAAAACGGCTCTAGGTCTGGTTTTATCCAGTACAGAGGAAACGGTAGATCTCTGTCAGGATGACCTTCATAATGATACATTTAGACTAACATATAGGTTTTGTATATTCGTGAAGAGCATCTATGCTGGAGGGGGGGTTAAAAGAAGGAGTTTAATGGTTGTAGGTACGAGACGGACTGGTTTTAGTATTCCAGAAACTGCTGATTTACTGAGATTTTCACCCACAACCTTCTCTGATTTACAAAGATCAGTCTGAGAACGCCGTCTCCAGGTGGACCACAGCAGCAGGAGACCTCATCAGGTGTCTCTCCTGTCAGATAAGAACAGGAAACAGAGGCTATAAGTCCCACAGGATCCAGAACTGGACCAGAAGAGACTGGAAGACGTTTCCTGGTCTGATGGTCTACATTTAGTACCAACATCATGAAAGCATCCTGCCTCGTATCATCTGCTGGTGGTGTGATGGTAGGGAGGAGCCCCTTAGTCCCACCTGATCCTGGTCTAACCTCCACAGCCTACCTGAGTAGTGTTGCTGACCATGTCCGTCCCTTTAGGACCACAGTGGACCATCTTCTGATGCTCCTTCCAGCAGGATGATGCTCCATGTCTCAGATCATCTCTAACTGGTTTCTAGAACATGATGATGATGACATCAGATCTCCATCCAGCCCAGAACCTTTGGGATGAGGTGGAATAGGACCAGGACCTCTGAGGAAGGTCTTAATAGATCCATGAAGGAGGTCCTGAAGGCAGAATAATTCAGTACTAATAAGATGAAGGAAATTAAGTGAAACTGGACCTTAGACTTTATAACAGAAATCTCCCACTGGTTTTATGTGGGTCTCAGACTGAGCTGGATAAAAAGGCTACAGAAAATAGATGAGTCTGAACATCTTCTACTGACTGAGCCTTGTTCTGTAGAGGTGGAGTGTCCCAGGACACTCATCCCTCCTCTCTGCTGACTGAAAGCAGCCTCCTCCTCCTCCCGTTCCCTCTCCCGGCCGACGTTTACAAATTCCCTCTGATTTACAACACCATAAAGCTCGCCTCCTCCTCCGCTTCAGTCAGCCTCTCCAGCTAAAGCCGATACTCTAGGACTCTTCTCCTAATCAGAGCCGCGGTGATGGATCCTGGTTTCATGCGGTGAACATACGTCTTTATCTCTGACATACATGCAGCGATTCAGAAAGCATCCGAAGCCCTGAAGGGTTGAAGCAGTCCACTCAGTGTTCAGAGTCACTGCAGCGCTCATAACAACACACATTCAGCCTTTTTGTTTTTCATTTCATCATCAACACGATCCTCAGAAGTAAATATCAAAAGATCCTTTGAACTAGATCTCATTTATAAGAGCAAACATCAAACAAACAGTAGAAATGAATTTAGTTCACGATATAAAGACATTAAGATCACTATAAGTAATTTAGGATCAATTTGAAAACACACTGTTTAATGGACTCTATGAGGAGGATGAGTCTCAGCTCAGGCTGTAGTTCGGAGTGCTCAGAGAGACCAATATAGAGTCTGGAAACTAGAGAAGTTTAACCAAAACAGCCTGTTGTGTGTTAGCAGACGTAGCGTATTCGCTAACCAGGCTGCTGGTTTGTTTGCATGCTTTTAGACGCCATCACTCGGTTTTAACGCAGCATTAAATGAATTACGGTGTTCTGTGTACGAGATTCAATAAGAGCTTTGAAGAAAGCTTACAGTCGAGAAGAAAACCCAGTATTTATAGTTTAAAGTCAGGCCTGTTGGGTGGGATGCTCTCTAACTCACGTTAGTTTATTTGTGACCACATTTAGAAGAACTGAACATCAGTCAGAGCAGATCGTAGAAAGCCTGAGTTAGTGACTGTGAACATAAATAAATAATGGTGTCATCTGCATAAAAATAATACATTGTTTGACTGTTGATATAAATTAAAAGTAAAATGGGCCCTAGGACTGAACCCTGAGGGACACCTTTGACTTGTTTCTATTCCGAGGTCCGGGACGGGGCGTTATGTCATCGTAGGCCAGTATGGATTGAGACAGGTCCATGATTTCAGTAGAGCGCTTCAGTCTGAGTTGGACTCTTACTTGGCAGATGGGGTCAAACGTAAATGCGTACTGTTGCGTCATACCAGCGCTGTCTGTAACTTTTCTATTCTGGGCTTCGCTGTTCTGCCGTTCGTTGATATGATTGGACCGGTGTTACAACGGGGACTGACAAAGTATCGACCCACCTCGCCCCGGACCCCGCAGTAGAAGCAAGGCTTTAGGACCTGGTGGATCAGGCCGCCTGAACTCATTATGTTCTCTTTCAAATAGTTTGCAAATTTAGTATCAATAAAGTTGTGAAATTAGCTAGTTTTAAGTCATCTTTAAAGTAGTTCTATTTAGTTCTTTTCAGATGGTAAACTTCATTTGTTTACTGTAACCATCACACATAAGTCCCAGCTGGACTCTGGTGAGCATAAAGATTGTGATTCCACCTTCTAATTAGGGCTTCCTTTCTCTCACACACACACACACACACACACACACACACACACACACACACACACACACACACACACACACACACACACACACACACACACACACCCAGCAGGCTGCTTTAGTTACAGCAGGCCAGCTGGAGGCATCTGATAGTCCGGCCTCCAGGGACGCAGACGAGCGGCTACCTGAAACTGAAGCTCCTGAAGGAACCGCTGAGGCAGACTCGCTCAGAGCAGAGGAGGAAGGAGCGTCTCTAAGGCCGGCTCGTGTTCACGGCTAAATCTGATACAAGTGTCTTAAAACAAGAAGACCTGACTGCGTCTAAAGTTTCAGGATGTTTTTGTTGGATAGAAATTCATTTGAAGATGAACAAATATGAAAGGAAACTTGATTTATAAAACTTGATCTGATTCTTCATTCAGATTAACTTTGTTTTGGTAAAGTTTGAAAAATAAATGAGGTAAAACTCTCAGAGGTGCGTCCTACCTCCGTCTGTTTAAGTCACAATTTGGCATCGTCCCCAAAAACGTTTGATACCAGTTTTATCTATTATTAAAATATCATCATTTTAAATGTCTAGTGCTCACTTTGATGCTGCCACATTAGAGATGCAGTCTAATACTGTTTTTGCACCAAACACATTCAGTACTTGTATTTCAGACTAAAAACGAGTTAATTAACATCAAACACATGTTTGGGATTTTTTTTTTTTTTTAGATAAAATTCTTAGAATTCCCTGGTGTCTTATGTCCCTTTGAAAGCAGTTAATCAGTGTTACCTGCAGTGTTGGGGAGTATCGGAATACATGTATTTAGAATACTGTATTTAGAATACTATTTTGACGTACTGTATTCCGGTACAGTTACTATTTTTAAACATGGTATTCAGAATACAGTTACTTTCGTAATACCATTAGAATACTTGTGTCTCCATGTTGTGCAGGTTATCTATCCCATAATGCCCCAAAACAACATGCCTCCGTTACCATAACAACCCTACCAAAACACGAGGGTATACTCCCGACCTGCCGGTAGCAACAGGTAGCAGCTAGCCTCGTATGGATTCGGACCAAGAGATGGAGTGGTTGGAGGCACAACCACAGCTGAATCAACCTACCAGCAGTGGAGGAATCAGTGCATTCATGTCCTGGAAATTCAAGCTAATTTTCATTCTAAAAAAGGAACGGGGCGAGCGAAATATGACGGTGCAGTGTGATCTTTGTCTGCCAGCTAACAACCTACTAGCTGCGTCCAAAGACTCTAATCTAATCTGAAGAAACACCTTAAAGTCAGTTAGTTTTATCTTTCTAGTTTTGCTTCCTTAGTGCTTTATTTAACAGCCTGTATCGTGTTAGTTCTGTCATTTCTCACATTTACAGTGTCGGTGTTGTATCTGAAATGACGTTAGCTTGATGATGTTGTTGTGGTTTCATGTTAAGAGCTTTCCATCTGGAGTGCAATGAACATCAAGAACATCACTTCAATAGACTTAAATCGTGTTTTATAGTATTCTAAGTATTCCAAGTATTTAGAATACAGTACCAGGATTAAGCAAAGTAATGGAATACAGTACAAAATACATTTTGAAACAGGTATTCAGTATTCTGTAACTGAATACATTTGCAAAGTATTCTCCCCAACACTGGTTACCTGTAAGAAAATAGTTTTTTGTTGTTGTTGAATGATGAGAGTCAATGTTACAAATTGTTTTGTTTAAAAATCTTTAGTTTCTAAATTTCATCCTATAATGTAAAAACAATCAGCTTTGAATATTAAAGTATTTTCTAATGGAAATGAATTAATCTAAATATGATAAATGTGAATTATATGTAATTGAAGATATGAAGTCATGATACCTTAGCTTCCATTTATAACTAAAATTATTTTACAATATTTTACGTCTCCTGCAGCAGCAGTAGTCTAATAGCAGGTTTTTACAGGCTAACAGGCTAATCAAAGGCAGCAATAGCCAGAATGTATTGCTGCCTTCTTAAAACAGCTCTAATCTCAATGTATTGGTCTGTGTAATTGTTATTTGATAAGCTTCAATGCTCTTTCAGTTTCATGTTACATAATTGTTTCAGTAGGAAAAAACAACTAGTGCCTTCTTAAAAAAACAATACACTGTACATTGCTGCCTTCTTTAAACAGCTATAATCTAAATGTAATAATAGTCTGGTTTGAAGTTTATTTCATAAACCTTCACTCCTCTTTCAGTTTCATAATTGTTTCTGTAGGAAAAACATGTTGTGCCTTCTTAAAATGACAATACATAGTATGTTTCTGCCTTTTTAAGACAGCTCTAATCTAATTTTCATAATGTTCTGGTTTAAAGTTTATTTGATAAACATTCACCCCTTTTTTCAGTTTCACATTACATATTTGTTTTAGTAGGAAAAAACATGTAGTGCCTTCTTAAACAACAATACACAGTATATTGCTGCCTTCTTAAAACAGCTATATTGTTAATGTAATAATACTCTGGTTTGAAGTTTGTTTCATAAACCTTCACTCCTCTTTCAGTTTCACAATTGTTTCAGTAGTAAAAAACATGTTGTGACTTCTTAAAACAGCAATACAAAGTATATTGCTACCTTCTTAAAACAGTTCTAATCATGTCATATTGGTCTGTGTTTATGTTTTTGATAAACCTTCACCCCTCTTTCAGTTTCACATTACATATTTGTTTTAGTAGGAAAAAACATGTAGTGCCTTCTTAAACAACAATACACAGTATATTGCTGCCTTCTTAAAACAGCTATATTGTTAATGTAATAATAGTCTGGTTTGAAGTTTGTTTCATAAACCTTCACCCCTCTTTCAGTTTCACATTACATATTTGTTTTAGTAGGAAAAAACATGTAGTGCCTTCTTAAACAACAACACACAGTATATTGCTGCCTTCTTAAAACAGCTATATTGTTAATGTAATAATAGTCTGGTTTGAAGTTTGTTTCATAAACCTTCACTCCTCTTTCAGTTTCACAATTGTTTCAGTAGGAAAAAACATGTTGTGACTTCTTAAAACAGCAATACAAAGTATATTGCTACCTTCTTAAAACAGTTATAATCATGTCATATTGGTCTGTGTTTATGTTTTTGATAAACCTTCACCCCTCTTTCAGTTTCACATTACATATTTGTTTCAGTAGGAAAAAACTTGTTGTGCCTTCTTAAAATGGCAATACACAGAATGTTGCTGTCTTTTTAAAACAGCTCTAATTTAATTTTCATAGTGGTCTGGTTTAAAGTTTATTTGATAAACATTCACCCCTCTTTCAGTTTCACATTACATATTTGTTTCAGTAGAAAAAACATGTAGTGCCTTCTTAAAACAGCAATACACTGTACTGTATATTGCTGCCTTCTTATAGCAGCTCTAATCTAAATATTATAGTGGTCTGGTTTGAATGTTGTTTGATAAACCTTCACCCCTCTTTCATGGTTATTTCAGGAGGAACAAACATATGATGGTAAATGTTTAAGTCACATTGTACTCTTTGTATTGCTGTTTTAAGAAGACACATAAGAGAATCTTTAGTCACACTCATCAGTCCTGTAGGATGTAAACTATGTTTCTTTGACTTCAGGCCTTTCAGGATCTGTCTACAGCGTATAGCATAGTAATTATTTATAACTTTTACACAGAAACACACTTCATGGTGGCAGAAATATCCCTTTAAGAACCTCTGAATGAATAAAACATGAGGTTCATATTTATGGTCTAGACAGTGATTATCTGAAACATTAAATATGCTATAAACCTGAGTAGTACTCAATTAGCCGTGGGGGGTAATAAAACTTCCCTCCTGATTTACGGTTGAACTCAACCCAAACATGAGTTTTGTCCTAAAAGCAGCAGCTTCTTGTTGATACTCTTTGAAGTCTTTAATGTCTTTTTGATGGAGATGTGTCAGAACAGGTGGTGTTTAATAACAAAAGGTTACTGCGTGGATATTTTTAGCTCTTCCTGCCACCAGACTGCCAGTATCCAACACACTAGCGCTAAAACGGAACGTTTTCTCTCTGTGTGTCGATTTCAGGACAAGAAGAAGTACCTGGACATCATCCACAGCTACATGGAGGTGCACGGCACCGTGCACGGCACCAGCACCATCCACCTGCCGAGCTACGTCAAGAACCACGGCATCCTGAGCGGCCGAGACCTTCAGTTCCTGCTGCGGGAGACCAAGGTAACGTCACAGGAGCTTTTAGCCTTCATCCTCTACAGGAGGACCGTGTGCAGCGACACTCTGATTACCTCTGAAACCAGATATTTCCTGTGAGACAGTCGGAGCGAGGCAGACATCCCCCAGGCAGGGACAGGGGGATCATAAGTCAGGCTTTTAGAGAAAAGGATTGAGGTTTAAAGAGCTTTTCTCTTCAGCAGATCTCCAGCTTTGCTTCAGCAATAGAAGAGCTTCAGTTCTGAGCTGAGCGCCTAAAAGTGAGACGGTCAGGAATCAGAGGACGGCGTCCTGCTGAAACAATCTGAGTTTATACCAACGTTAGAGCCTGAACACATCCAGCTCTACCTGAAACATTTTCTGGAGCTAATTGGCCTCGTGGGCTTTAACGAGTCGAGAGCAAAATAAAAACACTGTTAGACCTGGTTTCATTCTCGTGAGATAAACCCCGACGTTGAGTTCTGTCTCTGATCAAAGCGTCGTGTCGCGTCTCAGGTTTCCTGTCTGCGTCAAACAGAAAACATCAGTCTCTTTGTGTTTTTATCTCTGGGTCAATAAGCTCCATGTTTTAAAGACCAGGCAGCATCTGTCCCATTGTTTATTGTTTCCATGACGACTCAGCCAGGTGATGGAGCTGACGTTACAGTCTAGTGGTCGATGAACAGATCGGATCTTCCTTTGTTTGCCTTCCTGTTCCTTCTTGTTTTGTTGTTTTTCTAAATGAGCCCTGAGTCAGATCGGAGACTCCTTAGAAATCCTCTCCATGTTAACCTCTGAGAACATCAGAGCGATGCAGGCGATCTTTAGAGATGTTTTGGGTTTGAGAGCCGATCCCGAGGCTTTAACTCCATACCTCATTCTGTAAGTCAAAACGTCCGCAGGTTGTTGCTAGCATGAATTAGCCGTTAGCGATGGTGAGTTCACAGATCAGAAAAATGTCAGATTTTTTTATTAGCGGGACAGAAATGCACTAAGAAGGCTGCAGGTTTGATTCCCAGCTCTCTGCAGCGTTAGCGTACAGTAAACATACGTTAGCACCAGTTAGCTCTCTTCATGCGCGAGTGGGTTTCTGCTCCAGTTTCCTCCCACAGAACAAAAACATGCCTGTTATGTTGATGTGTGTGTGTGTGTGTCAGATTCAGCCAATCAGATGGACTTCTGGTGGTGATGTCAGAACAGATAGCTGATATATGTATTTCGTGTATTTCCTGATATTTCCAGCCCTAAATGTAAATATTTCCCCCACAGAGGTGACAGATTTAATAACATAGCTCTAAGGTTGAGGCGGGAGACGTTCCAGGAAATAGCCTGTCCCGTTTGCTTTGTAGTACGGTCTGGCCGTGGAGTTTCTCCTCGGCGTCGGCTCTGAGGACAATAGCAGCAGTGAAGTGTTACGCTGCAGGCAGCAGGCTCCTCTCTGCTCTGAAGTGGATGCAGGATTGTTTTAATGTGAGCTAATGAGGAGAATCTGGGTCGAATCCACGTCCCCCATCGATTTCTGTTTTCCTTTTTTTTAAAGTTCATAGATTAGAGACGCTGGCTGTTCTCCACCATCTCCTCCCTCTGAGGCCTCCAGTCTATAGGTCACATCTCCTCCTCCTGCCTCCTATAAATAGTGGACTGTTCCTCGGCTCGTTGGTGAATAGGAGTGCTTTGCTGCCACCTGTTGGCAGGAGTGTGTCATTAATTCACTGTATAGAACAGGTCAGGTCAGAAGTACCCCCGGTCACTAGCGAGGACTTTAATTAGTTTTGGTCTTGTCCAGTGAAACCTCGTTATTAGATGTGACCGTATCAGAACATGTGGAAGAGAGAAAATCTACAATAAAATCAACCCCAGTTCTTCAAATCAACCATTAAAGTCACAAAACGGATGCCATCTTTTATTTATTCACACCTACTGTAATATTTCCCGTCAGCTCAGCCTTATTTTGAGTAACTCTTGAGTTGTAAAGTCCTCAGAGACCACTAAGGGTACAGGACGTCTCCTGAACGTGTCCAAAATCCCTGGTTGACGGCCTCCTGAGCTGTGGGAGGAATCATTAAGATCGATGCTTGTTTTTCCTCCCTCCTTTCACAGAGGAAATGTGCTGACTCCGCCGTAGTTTGTGCTGATCGAGTCAAAGTTTAGCTTCAACGAGGAGAAACTCCTCAACACAGCCGGTGAACTTTCCCACCCCCTCAGATATTCTGCCTTCCAGCGCAGGAACCCGTCAGAACAAACGTTGAATATCTGGTTTCACTAAAGCGAGAGAGACTTACTTCTACTTTTAAGCCTCATTTATTAGTTGGAGACA
This sequence comes from Callopanchax toddi, assembly GCA_006937965.1. Taxonomy (NCBI): domain Eukaryota; kingdom Metazoa; phylum Chordata; class Actinopteri; order Cyprinodontiformes; family Nothobranchiidae; genus Callopanchax; species Callopanchax toddi. The sequence continues at coordinate 1,942,585 of SSNR01000079.1, forward strand.
CAAAAATGGCAAGAAATGAGACAAATGTTCATTTGGAATTCCACCGTATTTGTTCAGACGACTAGTTTTAATAGAGGTGACTGGTGAGGACATGTTGGAAGCCGTCCCTTACACGTTGCTCCTTCCTGCAGCTGTTCGTTGGTCTGTCCTTCCCCTACGAGGGTCCCGCTCCCTTAGAGGCCATCGCTAACGGCTGCGCCTTCCTCAACCCTAAGTTCAACCCTCCGAAGAGCAGCAAGAACACGGACTTCTTCAAAGGCAAACCCACTCTGAGAGAGGTGAGTCCAGGAGGCCCTGAGTCCCTCGCTGATGTCTGACGTGTCTGACTGATGCTGTCGTGTCTGCAGCTGACCTCCCAGCATCCCTACGCTGAGGTGTACGTGGGTCAGCCGCACGTGTGGACGGTGGACATCGAGAACTCCGCCGAGGTGGAGCGAGCCATCCGCTCCATCCTCAGCCAGAAGGTAAAGCTGACTGATATTTGAGCTGTTGTATAAACTGGCTCCAGCTGAGTCATGAACACGCTCGTCTCCAGGCCTGCTGTATTGTTGTGTTCTGTCCGCCGGCTCGTAACAATAGCTCTGTTTGCTGAACAAGCCTGCTGAGCCTCATCTGCTCTGAGATCAGCAGCGTCAGAGACTCTCAGAGACCCACAGCGACTCCACGTAGAGACAAAGACTCCGTTTGTTTGTCTCTGTTTGAGATTTGTTGTGTAGACGAGGATCTGTGGAGGGGCGTGCTAACGTTTCACTTTGTGATTGTTTCCTTGGTCAGATCGAGCCCTACCTGCCCTACGAGTTCACCTGTGAGGGGATGCTGCAGAGGGTCAACGCCTTCATCGAGAACCAGGTACCGGCCGACGCCCCCGCCGGTTCCTCGCCCGGTTTAGAAAAAACCCACAGCTAACCTCGACTTGTCTGGTCTGTTCTCTCTCCGGTTTGTCGTGTCAGGACTTCTGTCACGGTCAGGTCATGTGGCCCCCCCTCAGCGCCCTGCAGGTCAAGCTGGCCGAGCCGGGTCAGTCGTGTAAGCAGGTGTGTCAGGAGGCGCAGCTCATCTGTGAGCCGTCGTTCTTCCAGCACCTGAACAAGGACAAGGACCTGGCCAGGTGGGACACACACAGTTCAAACAGCGGTGACTCGTGTTCTAGTAGGACATTATAGACTTTCTTTAAGATGTTTTGCTAGTTTTTGCTTTGTCAGTTCAAACCGAAAAGTACAAAGTACCATACTTTGAAACGTGAGTTAGTTTACTAAACATTCTGACCTTCAGAGTTGATATTTGTGTGATTCAGGTTCAGTGTGGACTGTCAGACGGTGGAGTCCAGCGCCGACACCGTGGTCCCGGCCTACAGCGAGACCCGCCACCACTGCATCTTCCAGTCGGACCTGCTGCTCTTCAGCTGCGCGGGGGCGCACCAGTCGCTGCGGCGCGTCTGCCCCTGCCGCGACTACATGAAGGGCCAGGTGGCGCTCTGCAAGGACTGCCTATAGCAGCCAGAGGCGGGCTGACGGAGGGTAGAGAGGGGACGCGATGGGGACGGAGGACCGGGCTGGGTGAGGGAGACTCACAGGACAGAGAGAAACATTTACAGGACTGTGTTTGTTCTTCGTATTATTATCCCCCCCCAGCAGCCAACATGAGCCCCCGTCATTCCTCGGATTCACCAGCAGGGGGCGCCCTGAGTCCAGGAGGAGGACTTTACTTGAATCCACAGCAGCTGAGCTCTGAGCTCCATCAGTGACTGCCTTCTGCTCCTCTCCTGGTTCCAGCCCTCCAGGAACATCCAACACTGTTAACCTGTAGGTAGTTTTACACTGGACTCACACACACACACACACACACACACACACACTGAAGACGAGCCCAGCTTTACACTGTAACCATCTTCTGCACAAACAGATGAGCGTCGCCTGCAAACATGCATATCTAGGTTTTTGTCCCCCTCCTGGACGGGACCCAGACCCACAGGTTCTGGTCTTCAGTTTGATGGATGCGTGTTGTTCCATAAAAGGCCAGTAGAGATGTGACTCTGCAGCACATCACAGACGGGGGGGGGGGGGG
>SSNR01000079.1:1944658-1978945 GCA_006937965.1 Callopanchax toddi
GGGGGGGGGGGGGGGGGTCAAAGGTCATCCTCTGTGGCTAACGCTGTGTTTAGTGTCGTAGGATGTCGTGACGTCGTATCATAGGTGAGCCGGGGTGAAACGCTAACAGTTCGTAAAGGTTCTCGTCATCTTTAGGTTCATTTGCCTGCAAACACCAACAAACCGTAGGGAACATTCGTAGTTCTTCGGGGGGGAAATGCACTAAGTGAATCTATTTGCAGAAGATATTAGTGACACTGTATATTGTTCATATGTTTTTCTTTTGTATTTATTTTGTATACAAATCTTTATCGCTGTGTTTTTGCTGGAAATGGTGTTTATTTATAGCAGGGTGTGTTGTTTAATTTCAGATTTTTATTTATGGAGGGTAATTTAAAGGAGAGTTATTTTAAGTGTCTAAATGGAGACCAGGTGGTTTATCTGCAGCTTCTTTAAAGTGACGAGACCAAAAAAAAAGTCACGTTTTTATTCTGATTTAGGATTTTGGACTTGGTATAAAAGCTCCTCTCGTCTCTTTAAGGCCGACGGCAGCAGATAAAAGTCTAGTTTCGTTGCTAACGGAGCTTCACTCTTTGTGCTTTATGAGTTTCTTTTATTTTGCACAACTGGAATCAGCCTGTTTTTATGTTTCCGACCCAGCTGGGTGACCTGCTGCCAACGTAGCGTTTTACAACATGACGTGCCTTTTTGTGCTTTTCAGTTCAGCTGGTGGAAACCAGACGTTCATGTTTTTATATCCTAGTTTGTTTCAGTTGAGTTGAAATCAGGTTTCTGTGGTGAATTCAGCAGCTTTTAGGAGGACGTGAAACGGAAATGAGTTAATTCAATCACCGGTAAACGGATCAGAGCGTCGGAATAAGGGTTTCTCTCACGTCGCCTTAAACTGACGACTCACACAAGTCTGACCTTCAGCTGAGCTCATGTGACCCGAGCGGGGTTGGGCTTTTTTTTACCCAGAATTCCCAGCTGCAGCCAAACGCCTTATTTAGTTTGTTTTTGGTCAGGCGTCCTCATCCGTTTAGTTTCAGTCAGTGTGTTGAATGTTTTCGTGTCTCGTTTGTTTTTAAAGCTCGGCTGGAAGGTGAACGACGCAGCTCGTGATGAGGGATACAACTTTATTTTTAAATAAATCTTTTTTCTGTGACAAACGGCTCAGATTGTGTGTGTTTTTTTTTTTTACATCACAGCAGGATACACAGGAAGGTACAGTCAACACAAAGCAAAGAGCAGCGTCAACACTCAGAAGTCCATGTTGTGTTCAGGAAGTAGTTTCTCGTTAGTTTTAAACAGAAGTCGTGTTTGTCAGATCTCAAGTGACGCAGTATTTAGTTACTGCTACAAACTCCTGATCAAAATCCTCCTCATGACCAGAACCATCAGCTGATTTAAGGCTCAAAGAGAAACAAAATGAAAGGAAACCTGTTGGTTCATTAAAAAAACTCAACAATCTGAAATAACTTGAAACTGACAACCTATAACCTCCTGTTTTAAAGGGGTACTCCACCAGAAAGTGATTTTTTGTCTGTTGTCATATTCCTCATAGACCAGTGGGTAAAAACTATTAGTAACCAGCTCAGCTGTTATCCTGATCCAGCAGTACTCCTTTAGCATTAGCTTAGCATAAAACACTGTAAGTGAATGGTAACAACTAGCATTGTGAGAAAAAAGTCCTTAAAGTTCCTGTGACTCCATATTTAAACCACTTTACATTAAACAGGTGTAATCTTTGATGCCTCTAGATTAGCGTTGCACCATTATAACTCAAAATACGCTGTAATTATTTCCTAACGAGCAACTCAGAGATCAGAAGAAAGCGCCGCCTTCCGGTTCTGCTGGGTTTCTCCTTATTTGGCAGCCTGACACTTCTGCTGCAGCAGGGGGCAGTGTTGTCACGTGAAAGAGAAACGAAACTGAAACTAAACACTACACGGTCTATGGGCAATGGCGGCGGCACTGCCTCGCTCCAGGAGTCGTGAACGTGCATGTGGGCGGAGAATTTACCTTATAAGCAAGTCCGGATCACTATGACCTCATAGCGGGCTGGAGTGAAAAAAACGGTTTGAAACCTGGGTCTGAAATCTGGAAGAGCTTCTCACTGGCTGGACTAGGAGACAGATGGACGCCGTTTTTTGCTCTTTCTGGCAGGTTTAAGGTGAGAACTCAACGTTGTAACATGATAGATAAGTCAGAAAACATGGAAACCATGACATGGGCACTTTAAAACTCAGTAGTGATACTAATGATACTAATTCTGACCTCAGTAAACACATCGACTGTAAGTGAAAATAAAAAGTAACACAAAGGAATTACAGGTACTATTTTAGACCCGGGACTACTTTATGACAAAGAACAGCTGTAAGCCTCCGCTGAACAGTGCAAGGATGTGATGCAGCGACCCCAAGGAGACCTAGATCTGTAAAAAAAAAATAAAAAGTTCTGGCTACTAGGCTAAACCCAGTAATGTTATCTGAAGATGATCTCTGTGCAGCTCCCGACTTCGTGTTATTTTTCATCATCTGTGAGGTTTGCGAACAACGTTTGGATACGTGTTTACGGAAGGTCTCCTTAGAGCCGCTGCGTCACGTCCTTGTGCCGTTCAGCGGAGGCTTACAGCTGTTCTTTGTCATAAAGTAGTCCCAAGTCTAAAATACTACCTGTAATTCCTTCGTGTTACTTTTTATTTTCACTTGCAGTCGATATGTTGACTGAGGTCACTGAGGGAGTTTTAAGGACTTTTTTCTCACAATGCTAGTAGTTACCATTCACTTACAGTGTTTTACGCTAAGCTAAATGTGAGCGATACAGATATTGGTGGGGTCAGATTACGTTAAAATATATATTATTGGTTCAAATGCACCCCACACTTTTTTTTTAATGTATATTTTCATTTGAATATTTTATTTGTTAGAATAGTCAATTTTACAAGATGGCGTTGTTGGTGTGTGATAAAAGTGCCTTTGACGTCTGTTCCTTGAACGTGCCTCGAGCAGGGCTCTACTTTTCTTTAGTTGCGCAGCATTAGGCACGGATTATGAGAGGATCAGTTTGTAATTGACTTCAACATAAAACATTTGAAATCAAAGACGGCTCAAGTGGTCGTCCCTGCTGTAGAGCTGCAGCATAAAGCTAAAGGAGTCCTGCCGGATCAGGATAACGACTGGGCTGGTTACAGATGGTTCCACTGATCTGACTATGAGGAATAGACAAAAATCACGTTCTGGTGGATTATCCCTTTAAGGTTTCACTGGACCTGAACAGAACTGTGGTTTTCAGATGGTCCTCTAACCAGGGGGGGGGGGCAGGGATTTAGGGCCCCATGAAAAAAATCAAAGTGGGCCCAGTGACAGCTCGTCCATAGAGGGCGCTCTGATCTGAAGGGAGAAAATTCATTAAAATCTGTAATATATACCCTATGTGCTTCATTTCATGTGTCTACATGCAGTCCGACTTATTTACACATCATGTCACCAGCTGTCTCTCGTTGAACGGTGAGTTTCCTCCAACGTCTTCCTGTCGGGACTTCAGCAGAGGGTTGTCTCCTGTTAAGAACTTCAGGTTGTGATTTTCACCAGCTGATAACGTGATTCCAGTTCACCCCTGATGGGTTAAATCTGCCTTCACTGCCATGTCATTATCCACGACACGCCATGCTGGGTTGTTTTCATCATGTTCAGGTGAAACGTTATCAGGAAATACATTTCAGTACTAAAGAGCAGGATGAGAGGCTTTCAGTGCATCAGAGACTGAACCTAATGTGTTGTGAGGTCAGCTGCTGCTCTGATTGGCCAACATGTGATCAGCTGACAGGACCGAGCGGTCTGAGAGGGAAGAGGCATCCTGATTCGGCTCAGCTAAAACAAAAAGACGGGATGGTTCGACTCTTTTTGGTGTCTGGATGTAACGGTCTCTCTCTCAGATGAAGAGTTCTGGTTTCGGCTCACCGTGTTCAAACACTCCCAGCTGCACATTCAGATATTCATAATATAAATATTCAGTACAATATATAAAATGCGCTACCTTCTTTCGGCCAGTAGATGGAGCAAAATCTGAGCAGACAAACAAAAAGAACCCAAAGAAATCCTTTTTTTTTTTCTTTCCTGTTTTGACTTTTAAAATAAGAATTTAAACACAAAATTATCTATTTGGGGGTAAATGAGCTGAAGAAACTTGTAGTGGACCTAAAAACCGATGAGTTTTTCTTCGTCAGCACTTCAGGTAGCTGAGCCAGTGCCTGTTTAGATATCGTGCCTTCACTTTGTGCTTAAGGGCCCCGCTCTCTGGGCCAAATGGGCCCCGTGTTCATAAATCTGATCCAAAGTTAAAGAGCAGTAATGATCCAGCGCTACATCAGCTACATTTTACAGCCACGTCCTCCCGGATCCGACTGGTCCTAAATCGACTAACAGAACAAAAAGCTGCAGCTCTGATGGACTCCTGGCCCCTGGGGGCCTCCCAGCGCTGCTGCGGTCCGGGCTCGTCCGTCTACAGCTGAGTAATATGATGACGGAGCCGGACCAGACACATGGACATATTTACACTAAACACTTAAAGGTGTCCAGGTCAGAGCCTCGGTTCCGTCCTCACCGGCGCCTCGAGGACCCGACGTCTCTGCACAACCTGTCCCTCCTCGTCCTCTGTGACCCGTCACTCAAAGCGTTCGTAGTTCCTGGTTTGTCGGACTCGAGGGATCATGTCCAGCAGCAACCTGCAGCACATGGACAGGTTTTAGTGTCGCTGTGAGCAAAAAGGAGACAAAACGTCTCTGGTTCAGACTCAACCAGTGACCTGATCCTTCATGTCAGAACTTCTAGGTTTTAGTCTCCGTCCTGCGTCTTGCTAACGGACGTTTATAAACTGTAGTATTTATATTCTGTTCAACACTTTAATCTTTTAGTCTTTTTATGTCAAAATCTAAGTCGAGCGTCTTTCTAAGGTGAGTTTTAGAACTTCACACTCATAATTTAAACACTAAATACTGTATTAGGGATGCAGCGATACCACTTTTGTACAAACCGATACAATACGATACTTGAATCTGAGTACTTGCCGATACCGAGTACCAATATTTCTACCGCACAAAACAATCCAATGAAAATCCAATGGAAGGCAGGTTCTGTTTTTGGTTAACTTTAACGAGTATGAGTACACGGTATTGGTATTGGCCCGATACTGATACTGGTATCGGTTCCTGGTATTTGTTAACTTTAACGAGTATGAGTACATGGTATTGGTATCGGCCCGATACCGATATTGGTATCGGTGCATCCCTATACTGTGTGATTACATTCCTTGTCTAATAAAGTAAATGTTGTAGTATTAGAACCAGTTCCTGTTAGTTTGAAAACCTTGAAAAGTTACAATTCTTATTAAGGATGTAAAGCTTTTATTTTGGCAGAAAAGCGTGGGGCTCTTATTGTGAAGGGTTCTTGTAGGAAGCTGTCTCGTTCAGACATGTGAGGATAAACCTGTTTTTGACACTCACTTGACTCCGTAGGCCAGGATGATGAGGCCCATGAGGACCCCTATTGTCCCGTCCAGGTACCACACCTTGGGCTCGTGTTTGAAGACTTCAGCGCTGACCAGGATGGAGAACCCCATCACCCCCCCCACCAGAGAGTTGAATCCTGGGAAAACATTGAGACGTTTTCTGCTGTGAGGAACTAAATCTAGATGTGCTGGACCTGTAGTGGTCTGGTGAGCGCCTACCGTCGGTGATGAGCGCTCGGCTGGTGAGCACTTTCCCCAGCATGAACTTTATCACGGCCAAGATGGCGCACATCAAGCCGCTGACGACGGACACGCTGAACAGGAAGTCGTCCTGAAAGAGACACAGTCTGGTTACCGTTTGATCTAAACGGTGCAAAAAAATACAACAAAATCTAGATTCTAGAAGTAGTCCTCTGACAGGAGCAAGACTCGTGGCTGGTCAGGTCAGGAGAGACGCTGCTGCAGATCGGTGACGATTGGTGGGTGATGTTCAGGAATTTAAATCAACTCGTGTTCAAACTCTGGTCCTTGAGGGACAAGTTTTACTACTGACGCTGATCCAACACAACGGGACTTCTTTGTTAAATAACGTCTTCAGGATTTCCTCAACTTCTACAGAAACTGTAATTCACTCATCGGTTCTAATCAGGTGTGACGGAGCTGAGAAACATCGAGAACATCTGGACAGCGACCCTCAGGACTGGATTTGGTTCGCCTGAAAATTAACCGCTAATGTGTCACTCTGCAGAGAAGAGGACTACTTCCTGTTTCTAGAGACTCCGCCCACTCTGGGTGATGTCACCAGTGAGTCTGGTCCTATTGTAGATAGCTGATAGGTTGAAATGACTCAAACATTTCTTTAAGAGGCTCCAAAGCCCAGGTACACATTTTACCCTGAGTTTTGACTCTCAGGCTATGAAGACTAAAAGGTGAAGTGTTTAAAAAAAGACTTAAAACCCAAACAGTGGAACTTTTAGGAGTAAAAGATGCAACATTTTACATTTCACACACACACAGCTGTCAGATGCTTCCACCCTCTCCAAATCAAACCACCTCCTTCAACAACGTTCCCTTTAACTGATACAATCTCATGTTCCTCCTTCGTTTTCTGAACATCCTTCTCTGTAGCTTCTGAATTCACAGCAGAGTCAGAGGCTGAAACGTTAAGGCACAAGAGGACGGAAGGGAGAGGAAAAAGGAGCTGCGGAGCACTCAGGCTGTCTGCAGCAGCATTAATATTGCACTAGGGCCTTGGAGCCATGAGGAGCTACTTTAGCAGGCAGAGACATCAAAGAGGAGGACGGGGGGGGGGCGCTGCAGAGGCCTGAGTCTGAAGGGACGGTCACAATATTTAAAACAAATAGATCCAGTCCCAGTTAAAGTTTGATGCAGATTCTAAATGATTTAATGTCTCAGAGTGGAGTTCCTCAGGGATGATGTCTCGGTACCTTCATCAAATCAAGGATCCACCATGATCCCATTTCGCCGCCTCGTCCCTCTCATGGCTGAATCATGACCTCTGACCTTAACTTAACCAGTGAGTCCTGCAGAGCTTTAGATGTTCTGGGTTCTAGAGTCTCTTTAGAACAGGAGAACGATGGCTGACGACTGTTAGAACCCCTCAGCCAGTGTTGGTCTATCTAAGCTCTCTGACGTTAAGAATCAAACCTCCTCCCTCTAAGCTGCATATGGAGCAGCTGCTTACCTCATTAACATTTCATAAAGCTGAGGGAGGGGCCTGAAGGCTGAGTGGGTGTGATCCGAGCCGAGAGCGAGACAGAAAAACGATCCCACATTGTGTCTTTATGGTTTAGCGCTCTCAGATCGAGCCCCGTCCGCCGCCGACAGCAGGAAAACGCTGTCTCGCCTCGCCTTCTCCCGCTTATCCGGGTCCGGGTCGCGGGGGCAGCATTCCAAGTCGGGCAGCCCAGGCCACCTTCTCCCCGGCCAAGTCCACCAGCTCCTCAGCTGGGACGCCCAGGCGTTCCCAGGCCAAACTGAAGATGTATTTCCTCCAGCTTGTCCTGGGTCGACCCGGGGGCCTCCTGCCGGCAGGACATGCCCAGAACACCTCCCGAGGGAGGCGTCCAGGAGGCATCCTTACCAGATGCCCGAACCACCTCAACTGGCTCCTTTCGATATGGAGGAGCAGCGGTTCTACTCTGAGTCTCTCCCGGATGTCCGAGCTTCTTACCCTATCCCTAAGGCTGAGCCCAGCCACCCTGCGGAGAAAACTCATTTCGGCCGCTTGTATCCGCGATCTCGTTCTTTCGGTCACTACCCAAAGCTCATGACCATAGGTGAGGATTGGGACGTAGATCGACCGGTAAATCGAGAGCCTTGCTTTCTGGCTCAGCTCCCTCTTCACCACAACAGACCGGTTCAGCGTCCGCATCACTGCAGACGCTGCCCCAATCCGCCTGTCGATCTCCCGCTCCCTCCTTCCCTCACTCGTGAACAAGACCCCGAGATACTTGAACTCCTCCACTTGAGGCAGGATCTCTCTCCCGACCCGGAGTTGGCAAGCCACCCTTTTTCCGGTCGAGAACCATGGCCTCAGATTTGGAGGTGCTGATCCTCATCCCAGCCGCTTCACACTCGGCTGCGAACCTTCCCAGCAAGAGCTGAAGGTCAGAGCTAGAAAACGCCGTCGCTCCCATAAATCAATACAGGATCAGAAAACTCACTAAGGCTGGTTCTGACTGATGAAGAGCAGATCAAGAACACCAAGGAACAGGAGGCAAAACCAGAACCTTAAAATACGAACACCAGCATGTGGATTCATTATGATATGAGCAGGGATTGAACCTGCAACCCTATGACTTTAGAAGTCCACCAGCAGGTCTAAAGGTCTGTGACAGCAGCAGGAGACCCACCTGATCAGTTAGCTCAGACTGTCAGAGACCAGGATAGAGTTCTGAAGGTTCTGGGTTCAAGTCCAGGTTCAGCTGCTTTTAGACTTCATCCATCAAATGAAAGAGTGAAAAGCTGTGAGACAGATCTACCAGTGTCTGCTTAAACGGCTCAGTCTGATAGACATGAGACTTGAGATCTGGAGAACCTGGATCACAACTCAAGACATCATCCATTTTAAACTTCTGGAGTCAAACTAAAGAGTGAAAAGCTGTGAGACAGATCTACCAGTGTCTGCTCGAACGGCTCAGTCTGATAGACATGAGACTTGAGACCTGGAGGACCTGGATCACAACTCAGGACTTCATCTCTTTTAAACTTCTGGAGTCAAACTAAAGAGTGAAAAGGTCTAAGAGAACCAGTGTGAGTGTGAAGGGCCTCGGTGGTGTGGCGGGACAGTTCTCACTCACCAGTCTCAAGGTGACTGGTTCAAATCCCACATGCTCCTGGGACCTGGATCAAAGGAACACTCCCACAGTAGTGGGTAGGGGAGGAGGCCGTGTCTCCTCCCCGAGGATTTGACAGGTGAAATGGAGGGGTTATAGAGCAGGAGACCAGGACCAGCTGGACTTTTAAAGTCAACAGTCTGGAGAAGAGAAACAATAAGAATCTTGAGAATTTTTGTGAAAATTCGCAGTGTTCCTTTTAAGTTCTTTANATTTGGGCCGACAGCCTCAGCTGTGCACGCGCCTCTCGTTAAAGTGAATGTGGCAGCGCGTGCTGCGTTTCTCAGCATAACTGACAGCTGAACATTCAACCAATCAAACAATATCAACACTAAAACACATTGATCTGTCAGTGACTTTATCAGAGGGTTGTCTTTAGTTTTCAGACTCGTTAATGTTTAAATCCCCTAAAGTGGTTTTATTTAACAAAAACATGATAAACAGCCCTATGGGATAATGTGAAATAAACAGTAGAGAAATGAAGTCATTTTAAGGCAGATTTAATCCATTACAGATAAACTGGATGCTACAATCACTTTTTGACAGCTAAAAAATCAGCTTGAAGTTATTTGATGTAAAAAAGAGAGTTGATGCTTTAATCAGGTGACCTGTAAACTAAATGTAATCCTTTACTGTCAGGAGATGAGAAGGTTTCTACAGTAAAACTATTAAAACAGAGTGAGCCTCAGAAAACAGCTGTAAAGTTAAAGGAGACAGACCTCTGATTACAGATCAATGAGTTTTAGTGTTAAAATGTTTCATCCTGATAACTTGATCAACCATCAGAGGTTGTTAAAATGAGCTCAGAGCTCATCTGGAGGTTCTGGTTTGTGACTCAGGTCTGGGTTTCTGAGGGAAGTTCTGACAGGTTTAGTATTTCTTGTTAGGTTAGTAACAGCTGATCCAAACAGTGGATCAGCTGTTACTAACCTTAAACTCTAGACTTGAAGTATCACGACTCTTCAGCCTCATGCTCACACATACCGGTATTATGAACCCTTTGGTAGAATTCAAATGAGCCATTTTAATCTAGATTAATCTAGATTAATTTCAAAATTAATCTAGATTAATCTAGATTAAAAAAATTAATCTATGCCCACCTCTAATAGCTATAAATATATTGTGGCAATTAAAAAAAAACAACAAAAGAAATCAAGAAGGTGGTTCCCTCGCAGTTCAGTTCAGACCGAAAGCAACTATTGGACAATCTGTCTCTGTCTCACTTCAATTTTAGTAAAAAATACCAGAGTCCCAACAAGAAAAACACCTTTTCAGCTAGCAGAAAACAAAAACTTGGGACGTAAAAAGAAAAAAAACCAGGATGAAGGTTAGCATAGCGTTTCAACAGCTGGTGTTTTACTCTCTATTGTTACTGTACCCTATGTCTGGAGGAGGCGCGAACTAGGATTATAGCCGACAGGAGGGGTGAGCGCTCTGAGACGTGTTTGTGTAAAATAGCTAGCTAAACCTAGCTCGTTTGAAGACTTGCTCTAGCAGCTTTAACGCTGCCGTACCACACAGTGGTGCAGCTGGTCAACGTGCTCCCAGTAACACAGCTGAAGACTTGTTACTGTGTATTAAAGGGTCATGGGTGGACTTGTTGGTTGATGCCACCATCAAACCATGAGAGTTGGTTTCTTCATCTCTCTGGTTCATTGTAAATTTAAGTAGCCTGTTTTTCCCCGTTTTCTCTAACAAAGCGTAATGCTAATTGTATTTTTCTCCCAGATACTTTAATCTTAGTTGTAGTTATGTTCACACATTAGCTCTCTATTTTATAGAGTTGTGCTGCCAGATTACTCATTAACTGAACGAACAGCTAAATGCTTGTTTTTTTATCTAGAGGGTAACAATAGCATTGAATTAAACATTAATCCAGTCAAAACACTGAGATATTTATATGTGTAAAAACCCTAAAATATAGTGGTTTTTCAACAATATTACCCTGCTGTAACTAAAATAGAAGCTGAGGAAAACGACCTAAACCAGGCATGAGGTCGAAACCATCAGGGTTAAAGTCCTCGAAGGCCACAAAAATAACTTAAAAAATAAAAATAAAGCTAAAGAGTTTTAGTGTTTTTCTCATGAATTCATTATGAATGCAGTTGTTTTTTGTATTAAAGGGTCAGTAAATCGAGACGTACAAGAATCTGACTCCATTTTTAAAAAGGCGTCAGATTCCCTGGATGTGATTGGTCGATTTGTTTCCTGGTTTCTAGAAACTAAACTTTCCTCCATTATCAGAAACAATAACAGGATCTGGGTCTATTCAGTAAAACTGCTGGATTCAGTCAGCGTCAGAGGGTTTGTGGTTCTGTTTACCCGGAAATTAAATGATCTAGAAAACCTGATCGATAAAAACCATGTTAGTAAAAGTCTGAACAAAAAGATGTCTGAAAGCAGGAGGAATATATTCTATCGTTCTTTAAATGCAGCTGAGGGCTGCATAAATCACTCTGAGGGCCCCAAGTGGCCCCCGGGCCACACTTTGGACATGCCTGACCTAAACGTTTCAGCTGAAATCAGGATATAGAAGCAGCTCAATAATATTCAACACGATTTGGAGGGTTTGACCACTGGAAGCTTAATCTGTTCCATCGAGAGTCCTTTAAACGTAGAGATACAGAAACGAGATTAAGCCGCTAGCGTGGGAACAGCTTCTAGACGACTGACCTGAGAACTGATTTAGACTCCCGTTTAGTCCACAGGGGTTTGTGTTTGTCCCCCGACTTTAATTCCTCCCTCATACGTGATTTCAGCTCAGAGTAAATGCAGCAGTCGACTAATAGACTCCACNGCTACTTTAGCGGGCAGAGACATCAAAGGGGAGGACGGGGGGGGGGCGCTGCAGAGGCCTGAGTCTGAAGGGACGGTCACAATATTTAAAACAAATAGATCCAGTCCCAGTTAAAGTTTGATGCAGATTCTAAATGATTTAATGTCTCAGAGTGGAGTTCCTCAGGGATGATGTCTCGGTACCTTCATCAAATCAAGGATCCACCATGATCCCATTTCGCCGCCTCGTCCCTCTCATGGCTGAATCATGACCTCTGACCTTAACTTAACCAGTGAGTCCTGCAGAGCTTTAGATGTTCTGGGTTCTAGAGTCTCTTTAGAACAGGAGAACGATGGCTGACGACTGTTAGAACCCCTCAGCCAGTGTTGGTCTATCTAAGCTCTCTGACGTTAAGAATCAAACCTCCTCCCTCTAAGCTGCATATGGAGCAGCTGCTTACCTCATTAACATTTCATAAAGCTGAGGGAGGGGCCTGAAGGCTGAGTGGGTGTGATCCGAGCCGAGAGCGAGACAGAAAAACGATCCCACATTGTGTCTTTATGGTTTAGCGCTCTCAGATCGAGCCCCGTCCGCCGCCGACAGCAGGAAAACGCTGTCTCGCCTCGCCTTCTCCCGCTTATCCGGGTCCGGGTCGCGGGGGCAGCATTCCAAGTCGGGCAGCCCAGGCCACCTTCTCCCCGGCCAAGTCCACCAGCTCCTCAGCTGGGACGCCCAGGCGTTCCCAGGCCAAACTGAAGATGTATTTCCTCCAGCTTGTCCTGGGTCGACCCGGGGGCCTCCTGCCGGCAGGACATGCCCAGAACACCTCCCGAGGGAGGCGTCCAGGAGGCATCCTTACCAGATGCCCGAACCACCTCAACTGGCTCCTTTCGATATGGAGGAGCAGCGGTTCTACTCTGAGTCTCTCCCGGATGTCCGAGCTTCTTACCCTATCCCTAAGGCTGAGCCCGGCCACCCTGCGGAGAAAACTCATTTCGGCCGCTTGTATCCGCGATCTCGTTCTTTCGGTCACTACCCAAAGCTCATGACCATAGGTGAGGATTGGGACGTAGATCGACCGGTAAATCGAGAGCCTTGCTTTCTGGCTCAGCTCCCTCTTCACCACAACAGACCGGTTCAGCGTCCGCATCACTGCAGACGCTGCCCCAATCCGCCTGTCGATCTCCCGCTCCCTCCTTCCCTCACTCGTGAACAAGACCCCGAGATACTTGAACTCCTCCACTTGAGGCAGGATCTCTCTCCCGACCCGGAGTTGGCAAGCCACCCTTTTTCCGGTCGAGAACCATGGCCTCAGATTTGGAGGTGCTGATCCTCATCCCAGCCGCTTCACACTCGGCTGCGAACCTTCCCAGCAAGAGCTGAAGGTCAGAGCTAGAAAACGCCGTCGCTCCCATAAATCAATACAGGATCAGAAAACTCACTAAGGCTGGTTCTGACTGATGAAGAGCAGATCAAGAACACCAAGGAACAGGAGGCAAAACCAGAACCTTAAAATACGAACACCAGCATGTGGATTCATTATGATATGAGCAGGGATTGAACCTGCAACCCTATGACTTTAGAAGTCCACCAGCAGGTCTAAAGGTCTGTGACAGCAGCAGGAGACCCACCTGATCAGTTAGCTCAGACTGTCAGAGACCAGGATAGAGTTCTGAAGGTTCTGGGTTCAAGTCCAGGTTCAGCTGCTTTTAGACTTCATCCATCAAATGAAAGAGTGAAAAGCTGTGAGACAGATCTACCAGTGTCTGCTTAAACGGCTCAGTCTGATAGACATGAGACTTGAGATCTGGAGAACCTGGATCACAACTCAAGACATCATCCATTTTAAACTTCTGGAGTCAAACTAAAGAGTGAAAAGCTGTGAGACAGATCTACCAGTGTCTGCTCGAACGGCTCAGTCTGATAGACATGAGACTTGAGACCTGGAGGACCTGGATCACAACTCAGGACTTCATCTCTTTTAAACTTCTGGAGTCAAACTAAAGAGTGAAAAGGTCTAAGAGAACCAGTGTGAGTGTGAAGGGCCTCGGTGGTGTGGCGGGACAGTTCTCACTCACCAGTCTCAAGGTGACTGGTTCAAATCCCACATGCTCCTGGGACCTGGATCAAAGGAACACTCCCACAGTAGTGGGTAGGGGAGGAGGCCGTGTCTCCTCCCCGAGGATTTGACAGGTGAAATGGAGGGGTTATAGAGCAGGAGACCAGGACCAGCTGGACTTTTAAAGTCAACAGTCTGGAGAAGAGAAACAATAAGAATCTTGAGAATTTTTGTGAAAATTCGCAGTGTTCCTTTTAAGTTCTTTAAAAAAGAAGGGTCTAGATGGGAGTTGTTAAGGTTTGATGGTTGGGAACTGCACGCTTTAGCTTATACCACCTATACCTATATAATACTATGACCCAGCTGGTTGAGGGAGTGGTGTGGCACTGAATGTCCTGATGGAGTTAACATGTTTCCCCCATGCATGATGAGTTTGTGTGGGACTGGTTGAGGGCTGCTTGGTGGTGCAGAGTGCGGTAGCAGGTTTGCATCCCGTCTCTGTGGCGTGTGTGTTTACATGATGTGTTCCCGCAGACCAAGATGTTACTGGTGTCTCTAGGTGTAAGTGGGTGTGGGCCTTGTTCCAATACTACATATTTCGCCAAAGTCCGCATTAGGGCGCAATATTCACCTGGAGAAGACTCTAGAGAATTTTTGTGAAAATGGGCCTGTTCCTTTAAAGCCTTAAGAAGTGTAATTTAGATGGAAGTTTTTAAGATTTAGTTAAAAATTCTACAGGTTTGGAACCGCAACTGATTTGTAGAGCACACCTTAGCTTACCAGACCTTACCCACCAGGGGACTAGGACACATGTCAGTTTCTGGAGGCACTGGTGTCTCCTCCCCGAGGATTAGAGAGATGAAATCTAGAGGTTATATAGAGCAGGAGACCAGGACCTGCTGGAGTTTTACTGGAACCACAGGAGACAACTTGAGATGAAAAGTTACTTTTTTTGAGAGAGAGTTTGTTGGTTTGGTTCCTTTGCCTACTCTACTGGGTTTTATTTCTGGATCAATATTGTTTTTTCCAAGATTTAGAGAGTAAACTTCATAAAACACAAATGATGTTTATTTTTACCACTGCAACAAACATCCAGGATCACTCAGTCACACTGGAGGCCACGCCTCGGACATACAAATGTTCTTCTTCTGGTCTTTCTCTACCGGTCCACTCAAGTCTACCTATTCATCGTTTTTTAACCTTCCTACCCGTCCTGTGGAACTTTGTGCCTTTGTGTCCTCTCAGACCTGGTCATGCTGCCTGGTTGAGGGACTATTTCCAACCAGGAGCTGGGGCTCTTACCCAGGGACGGGGCCTGACTCTGGAACCACTGACCAGAGGTCAGGAGAAGACGAGACATTTTTGAAGAAAACAGCTGCCTTAGAGGTGACATTTAAGTAAAAAACGAGAATCGCCTTCTAATGCTCAACAGGTGATGTTTAGATAAAATACTTTTTAAAATTCACAATCCAGGTTTTTAAAAAAGTTTTTATTGTTCTGACATTGTAGAACACGTTTTCATGTTTCATAAGGGATCCGATACCGATCACATGGATTAACTGTAAATGTCACATTGTAGTGATGATGAGGGCTAAAGGCTACTTGATCTGTAGAAAATGAACCATAAATCATCCATCCTTATAGAAATCTATTATTTTTTAGATATATTTAAATACTTAAACATACATTCTTGTGTACAGGATCCCCATTAATTAGTTTGTGGTTGAAAGTCAGCATTGTTTTAAAACTCTGGTTCATTTTATACCCAGAAATAACAAACTAATTACTGACCATGATCTGATCATTAAAGAATCTACCTGCTGCTCTCTGATCCACCTGCCGCGCCTTTTATCGTCATTAATGTTTAAATTATTGTCTTTTAATCCCAGTTTGGAGAATTATCTCAGCTTGCTGATGGTGGGTGTTGTGTAACGGGCTGCAGCAGCGTTTCGGTGCACGAGTCAACGCGACTACCCCGCCCCCAGAACCGAGTTCCAAACCAACAGTTCGGTCCGTTCAGGGGACGTGAGTCCAGGTTGCGCTACGAACTAGCGGTAGCTCCGTGGATTTGCCGTTCTCTGGTTTAGGAGCTACAGATCAGCCGGTATGATCGGCGCTGAAAGGAGTTTATCGGAATATGCCGATCACGTTTTTCATGAAAATTGGATGATTTACATTACACTTACATCCTGGTGTTTTCACTAAATAATGTTATCACAGTGTTTATCTTGTAATAAAGGAATTTACATTAAAAATGTAATGTAAAACTATATTTTACGAACATAAAGATGAAAAATATTTTAAAAATACTATTTAACTTGAGGTGATTCTGGTGTTTTTTTGAGGGGGTGGGAGCAACGTGAGTTAATAAGTGGTAAAAAAAAAAAAAAAAAAAAAGAAGTATGGAAGCATTTTAATACCACCTCAAAATAATCAGAAACCTGAGCTTTAGTTTAGTGTGTGTTTGTTTATTTCATCCACACAGTAGGACCACAAAGGTTTTAAAAATGTACATGTTTAAAAGTTAAACAAGCTTTTTTTTTTTTAAATTAATTTTTTTTTTATTTTGTATATATTGTAAATTTTGTAAAAAAAAAAAAAAAAAAAAAAAGAAAAGAAGCATTTTAATACCACCTCAAAATAATCAGAAACCTGAGCTTTAGTTTAGTGTGTGTTTGTTTATTTCATCCACACAGTAGGACCACAAAGGTTTTAAAAATGTACATGTTTAAAAGTTAAACAAGTTTTTTTTTTTTTAAATTAATTTTTTTTTTATTTTGTATATATTGTAAATTTTGTAAAAAAAAAAAAAAAAGAAAGGATGTCTCGTTTCATCTGGCAGGGGAAACACCCCAGGATTCGCTATAAGACCCTTCAATTAGTGAAGGCAAAGGGAGGTCTTGCTCTCCCAAATACATTATCCAATAAATAAAAATAAAATCCAAATAAAAATGTTGGTCAAAATCTACAATCCATTGGATAACGCGAAATGGAAACAAATGGAGAGCCAGACGTCAAGTGACATTCCGTTGCGAGCAATAATAGGGGACAACGGCCTGAGGGGACACCTGAACGGCCCTAATCCTCGGATAAAATCAGCAATTAAGACCTGGCATAATTTAATTTCTGACAACAAAGTTAAAGAACCCTTATGGGTCTTGAAATGGATAGGATTTGACTCAGACTTCCCCCCAAATAGGCGAATAGGGGATTAATAAAACTTGCTGACCTCTTTGAGGGAGGGTCACTTCGTCAGTTTCATGAACTTAAAAACGGTTTTAATTTGAGCAACCAAGAGTTTTATAGATTTTTTACAAATTAAGCGCTATGTAGAAAAAAATTAAAGCTAGAGATGACCCAAAGGGAACCCATTCAGGCCTGGTGAGGGTTTTCTTAAAGGCCTAGAGATCAGATCCTGGTCAGGGTAACATATCAAAAATTTACAAAGCTATGCGAGAACCAGATGGGGCAGACACGGTTATATGTGAAGGAACGATGGGAGAAGGATAGTGGAATTAGTATGACGATGGAATCCTGGGAAAAAAATAATTATTCAGCAATGGAAAGGTATATCTTCTTCGGGTTGGAAAGAATTCGGGTGGAAAAATATAATTAGGTTTTTTAGGGTCCCTGCCTTAAAATCTACAGGGGGAGCCCCCTGCTGGAGAGCTTGTGGTAACAGTAAGGCCACTCACTTTCACGTGTTTTGGGACCGTCCGATTCTGTTAAATGTTTGGACGGATGTAAAAAAAAACCTTAGAAGAGTTACTGGGAGTTGCCATCTCAATGGGGTTTGAAACTCTATATTTGGGGCTAAAACCTGACACAATTAAGGGGTTTAACGATGGATACTTGTATAATATATTGTTATTGGCAACTAAAAAAGAGATGGTTAACAAGGGATCCTCCCACTATTAAAGACTGGCTTAAAGTGGTAAAAGATACCATTACCTTAGACGAGATAAAGTTAAATTCGAGAGGTTGTGGTCAAAATGGACAAAACATGAGTTGAAACTAGAATAGGATAATGGGTGAAAGTATGCATCCTCTATGTTCCAACTCATTTTATTTTGTTTATTTTGTTTTATTTACCCCCCCTTTCTCCTATACCAAATATATTTGGTTAAGTTTATAGATATTAATTAGAGGATATTCCTAAATGGTATAAATATGTGTAATTAATTATGATGTCCTAAATGGAATCCCTCTCAATTTGTTTCTTCTTCCTACTTTTCTTGTACAGATGTTCATGAAAAGAGGCCAAGTGGTTTGAAAAATGTGCTTGTACACTATATGCTTCTCCAATAAAAAATTTGAATAATTAAAAAAAAGAAAATTATGTAAAATTTAAAATCAATGCAGGTCTCAGTGAGTAATAAAAAGTCTAAATTTAATATAATAATGTAACTACATCTCTCACTTACAAGCTGTGTATCGTGAAAAGTCTGGATATTCTATAAAATGTTTTATAATATTGTATAAAGTGAATGTAGGTAAAATGTGATCAGAATGTATAACTAAAAATATTTGATTCAAACAAACATAAAAAGCAATTATGTGGAAAAAAAAAAGTGAACTTTCTGGACAAAGTTTGTTTTTGTGGCACCAACAGGCTTCCATACATATTTAGCTTTTAGGAATTTTTTGAATTTCAAGCCAAAAAACCCTCAATGTTACATCTGTAAAATGTGTAATTTTATTAAAATATTCCTAACGCTCCGTTATTTGCGACTCTTCGTTAATATTTGATGTTTTATTTTAGTTTCTGATTTTCAGATTTCAGCTCATGAATCTTCTGACAGTCGTCAGGAATGAAATAAGTTGATGTAACAAACATCTTCAGGTCATTCAGCAGCAGAAAACCTTCAGCTCCAGTTACCATGAAACTCGTCTCAGTCTATTGTTCCTGAGTCTGTTACTACGGTGACCACTACTGCCTAGCAACAGGACCATGAAGCTATTTCAGACGCGTTTCTTCACACCTGAGGTTTGTGACATTCTTCATTTAGCAGCAGCTCTTTTCCACCTCGTTCTCACTAATTCACACGATCCAGAGATAATAAAAATCCTGATCCAACGTTCAGTCTGTTCCCATGAAGAAGAGTCAAACCGCTGCAAGGTTTCGAGTCCTGGACTCAAATTTGACACCAGACTGTCACCTTCAGGAATTCACGTATAAACTTCATTACTCAGAAAACTCAGCTGGACTTTGAGGTGACGTTTAATGAGTCAGACTGAGCAGCAATGTCCTGATAGGTCGTTAAATATAAATTAAACCATCATGTGGACTCACCCTAAACTCTAAACGCGTTCCAGTGCAGACTGAGGTCACAGAGTTAGCTCAATTAAATCAACCTGTGTGTGGACTGGAGGTCACATGACCTCGTTATGAAACAGCTGCTCTATGAAGGCCTGTAAGTCCACTAAAGTATTATAGAGCTAAATCAAAACCAGGAAACAGAAAACTAAAGGTTTAGTTCAAAAAGAAACAATCTACATTATCGTTTAATCCTAGTAAAGTGACCAGATCTGATAATGTATGGAGGTCTGAAGGGTACAAAATTCTACACAAGTTTAAAGAAAAGTTAGAAAAACAGTGGGGGGAAATTTAAACTGTAAAAGCAAGTACAAAGTAAAAACTAGTTTAAACTATTTAAAAGTTTTAAACAGTTTTCAAAATGGTTTTTTGAGTATAAAAATGTTTTTAAAAAGTAAGAAAAAACAAAGAAAAGGTTTAAACCTTAAAATCAAGAAAATTAGGAAAAGTTACAAAATATTTGACAGTAAAAACTAGTTTAAAGTTTTAAAAAGGTAAAGAATATGTTTTTAAAAATTAAGTTTTAAACTTAAAAAAATATATATTTAGGTGAGAAAACGTAATTTTTTTTACAATAAATAACAGAAAAACAATATAAGTAATAAAAATAAAATATACAAGTAAAAATAATAAATGTTAAAGAAATTTAATATCTAAAGAAAAACATGTCAAATTAAAAGGAAAAAATAGGAGGAAGTAAAAAAGATAAAAGACTTCAATATAAATGTTAAAAACAAAAAAATTATTTTTAAGTAAGCAAATTACCCAAGTTTTAATTTTGATAATTTTTAAGTAAAAAGTAAAAAAAGTGAAATGTCTTCTAAAAATACAAACTTTTAAACCATGTTCTATTAATTGTTTTAACATCCATCATTATTTCAGGGCTGTACAGTGCGACATATATGTCGCACGTGCGATGGAAAAAACAGTCTGTGCGATGAACTATTTTTAGACGTAGCACTTGTGCGATCAGGGTTTCCTCTACATGTAATTGATTGTGGCGCACCGCCACACCGTCAGAATTAACTTAATATATAAATATTTTAAAACAACGTCAGGTGGCCTCAGCGGGTCTCCAACCTCGCGCTAGAACGCACGTGCCAGCCCAGAGCATCTTGCCTGGCTCGCCCACGTCCTCCGTCTTTATTTTGGTCATCCGACCAGAGCCTTTCTGCATTTTCACCCGAGGGCCGCAGCCTGGAGACGACCACGATGTAAACCCCGCACCTGATGGTTCGATGTTGTTGCGGGCGACCTCCAACAATCCGGAGTCGCCCTGGCGCAGCTGGCACAAGATCGCCAGCACTGGAAGCAACTGGTTCACTTAATAGGCTCAATGAACTGGTGCGGGACGATACCCGAGCTATCGCAGCAGCTGTGATGACGATGATGATGAAACAATGTAAAGCATGTGTATATATATATATATATATATATATGTATATATGTATATGTATATATGTATATAGCCTATATGTGTGCACTTGTATGGATTAAAGTTCTGCGTCATGTCGACTGGCGAGTCTAGCGACGGAGTTCCATCAGTTCTAGCTGTTCGGAAAAAAACTGACTGAAAGTGTCCCTGTGCTTCAGACACACATTAAACCAGAGGAACTGATAAATCTGAACGGGTCACACTGATGTCTGTTAACGAGTCCACGGTCCGAGTCAGGGGGAGACGAGGCTTCACACCGGAGTCTGACCCCGCTGAACGCAGCTCAGCCCCAGGGGCGGATCTAGAATTTTTTTCTTGGGGGGTCCAGGCAGGGGCAAAGACTGAAGAAGGGTGGCTCACTAAAAGGTCATTATATTTAAATGCTCTGCAGTCTTGGACTGTAATGGACAACAGACCTAAGTTTTAATAACTTATTTATTTACTGAAGTAAAACTCATGGATCTGTTTAGTAGAACTATGCAGCAGATTCAGAATCAGTAGGAGACTAATGAACATTTTAAACACCAAGGTCTCACTGTACACCATCAAAAACAGTCTGCCTGTTTATGTGCAAAATTACTATAAAGTAAAATGATAACAGTTTCTGCATATTAATAAATCAAAGATTATAACAGCTGAAAACATCTGTTTTTGTGGTTTTTAGCAGCGTTCCACAAAACTATCTGAACAAACTGATTGACAGCTCTGGTGGGCGTGGCCAGGCAGGGTGGCCAATCCGATTTCAAGGGTGGCCAGTGACACCCCCCTGTGGCCCCGCCCCTGCTAGAACTGTATTGAAGCACCAAAAATGATCAAATCAGATAACACTATACCGGTATATGCATACAAACTATAATAATGTACATGGCTGTTTCTAAAACTCATACAGTACACACACTACAGTAAAACACTATTTGCACACATTTCTCAACACACTCACACTTTGAACACATCTACACTAATTTGAATGAATAAATGTTCTTTTTTAAATTACTCTGACATAAACATGTTTGAAGATGTTTCTTGTTATTGTGTTTTCACTGTAAGCACTTTGCCAGTGTGTTAAAAATGATACGTACTAATTTTGGCTATTAGCTGAATTTTTATGCTGGTGCTACAACTTTTTGTTTTGTGCTACAAAATCTGCAACCTTTGTAGCACTGGTGCTATGAGCTAAAAAAGTTAACGTACAGCCCTGGATTTTAAGTAATAAAATAAGAATGTGGACCCCCCCCCACCCCCCCAAAAATAAGGGAAAGCACCTAAATTCTCACCTAAAGTTAAAACTGAATTTTTTCAGAGAATGAAAAATGAACCTGTAGCTGAAAATAACAAAAAACATTCAACTCTAAAAATCCTGATGAGTCTAAACTGGTATTTAGGACACTTTTCAAGTCAAAACTATAAAAAAAAAAAATCCCCAGTGAGTCAGAAGTTAGCAGTTTATAAACTAGCTGATAAATAAGTATATATAAATAAACACTAGGGAATAGGGGTGTAACGAGATCTCGCGATATTAAAACGCCACGATATTTCTCGTTGAGATAAGTTCGATTTCGCGAACCCGCATGACCTGATTATGTAATTACTTGCGTTTGGGCACGAGTGAAAACGTCGCTCCGAAAGCAAAAATGAAACTTAAAACGCTGCCGTTCATATCACTGTAAATGCAGCGCTCAGATGCCCTGTTAGAAAATTGCGTGCCTGCTGTGGAGAACAGCTGGGGGCTTGGTGTGTGGCTCGGAGCAGAAAGACATGGATCCCTACCCTGAAACCTCCCTGACCTAAAGGACAGGCTGACACGAGGAGGAGAGAGGAGAGGAGAGGAGACAGACAGGTGTGTGCATCTGTAAACAATCTATATGAAACACTATTATCACTGAGTTAAACACAGTTTTATTATATAAAATGAAAAGCTTTTCTTAGCGTTGCATTTATTTTCTATTAATGATCAAATCCTTTAAGGATTTAGTGAAGTTTAACTGAACTGATTCTATTTTTCAACAAGAAGAGAGAAAAGAAAGAAGGGAGAAAACAGACAGAGAGAATAACAGCATTAGAGAGCTGAGAAGTGGTAAAGGACTGAAAACACATGGACATAATGGGGGGACATGTCCTCTGCACTTTTTAAAGGCAGTTTAGAGCCCTGTAGTTTTTAAAAACATAGTTATACTATATTAAATGGATACCGGTTGTTTTTAGGTGTAGGTTTAATATCATGGCTAAACAGTTCAAACCTCTCCTCTTCACCTGAAATCACATTTTAATCTTTGGTGAGACAGGAGAGGAGGAGAGAGACAGGGAAAAAAAATCATTTGTAGCAATAGTTTGATCTTTGAAAAGTTCTTGAAAATGTGATTAAAATCTCATTTTGTGAGTTTTCAGTATCGTTACACCCCGACTGATAAGAGTCAGGAAATCAGAAAAAGAAAGACATCAGTTGAGTTTGTGGAAAAACTTCTAAAAGTCTGGAATAAAAGCGTTTTTGTTGCATAAATTTGATCTTTGAAGTTTTCTTGAAACTATTATCAAATCTCATCTCGTGAGTTTTGGGTCTCGTTACACCCCTACTAGGGAATCATGGGAAAACGCCACATGTGGAACAAATCCTGTACTTTTACTCAGTCTGACTGAACAGCGGTCTCCTGATGCTGGATTGTTCCAGGTAAGTCGGTCCTAGATGGAGGGTGAGACAAAGAGAGGTACATGAGACCTTTCATGGAGACAAGACCAAAGAGTTCGAGTACCCGGCCTGGAGGGCTACCGGGGTCTAACCCTGGAGCCAGAGCGCCCGGCTGGGATGCTGCCCCGGATAAGCAGAAGGCGGCGAGGTGAGGGATCGTCCTGCTCCAAAGAGAACGGAGCCATCTTCGTGTTACCGCTGATAAAGAAACCGAACACTGTGGTATTCTTAGTGTTTAGATCAGGAACACATGAAGCTAAAACACGATGTTTTAAACCAGATCCACAGGGAGGTCAAAGGGTCAGACGAGGACAGCGTCAGCAATAACAGAAGTGACATCACCGACTGCTGTGGCGCTCAGATATTATTAGACCCAGGCTCAGATGTTTATCTTTCTAATTCTGAAATCCTGGTCTCTGGCAGCTTTAGAGTCCACATCCCGACTGGACGCAGCCTCTAGTCAATTCAGGTCTCACGTCGCCACTAATTCCCCCGGAAAATCAGATTATCCATTAAACGCTGTTCGGGTTCAGCGAGGTGAGCCTGAGTGACTCTTTAGCCGTCCAGCTGTCACTAATACAGCTGTTTTAGGACGCGGTTTTCAGGATGTTTGTCCCTGATGTCAAACAGACGACCTAATGTGTCCCATATGGCGACGCTTCAATCCACAGCTCCAGTAGGACCTCCTGCTTTAAGGAAACCGTCTGGATGTGTTTAATGTGAGTAACTGATCAAGTCTCACCACTTCAGGAAGCAGCTTGGTGGCCAGGTCGTGGATGGCCTTTCCCATGATGCACAGGGAGGACAGGATGAAGACGACCCCCAGGATGACGCAGGCTCTGATGGAGGAACCAGAGGAAAAACATTTCAAAATGTTTTAGTTTATTATTTAAAAAATGTTTAAAAAAATCACATTTGTCTCTATTTAAATCATGACATCACTTCAAAAATTCAAAAATTTTGATTTTTTTTGTAAAAATCTAATTTTTAGAAAGAAAACCTGAAATTCATAAATTTTTAAATAAAATGTGAGATCTTTAATTTTTTTTTAAAAACGTAAAAGTTGATTTTAAGTCGCAAATTTCAACAAAAATGTGAATCAAAAATCTAAAAAAAATTTTAAACAATTTTATAAAAGGAAAATTAAAGTGATGATTTTTAAAATTTAAAACCTGATTCAACTTTTTTGGGGTAAAGATGCACTTTAAAAAATGACTCTTAAAGTTAACCCTGAAAAAAGTGAATCATGATGATATTAATTAAATATATAATTATTTTTTTAAATTAATTCATGATTTTGTTATAACAAAAACAAAAGCTGCATCAGAACTTTTTGTTACAGATTGTTTTACTTTTTGGTTGTTTTTATTTTTTTAAACCTTAAAAAATACTATCACATATTTTGTATTTGTCATAACATTTATTTTTCTTTTAAAAAGTCAGAATGCAGTTTTTTTAAGTTTTAAACAGTGAATCAAGATTTTGGTGAAAAATGTTTTTAACTAAATTATGAATTTTTTAAAATAAATACAAATTGTGAATTGCTGATTTTTTGCTAATTTATTTTGTAACTTTTTTCTTAATATATCAGAATCTTCTTACAAACTTTTTGACTCATGATTTAAATTATTTTTGTTTTTAAAAATTCCGACAAAATTTTTTTGTAAAAATTGTAAAATCACAACTTTTGGTGAAACAAAAAATGTAAATCACAATTTTATAGTGGAGGGGGACTTTAATATCACAAATAAAAACAATCTAGAATTATGATGAATTCACATTTTGTAAAATAATTTGAATCCTTGTTTGTTTTTTGGTGGGAAATTCAAAGTTTTTGTTAAAAAACAACATTTAGTGGTTGGACCATGATTTCTTTTTATTCAAAAGTGTACACTAAAATTTTACTAAAAATAAAAGGTGTAACTTTTTTGTTAAACAAACATAAATTGATATTTTTCTAAGTAAATTCAATTCAAATCAATAAATCTGAATGACATTTTATCAAGAACTTTAGAAACTTGTGAAGAAAATATTCATCTAAATCACCAGACGAGTTCAGTGTGACAGATTACAGGTTATAATCCAGACTCTAGATGCTCCACAGAGCTGATATATGAAGTGTAGATGCGTCGGTATCGATCAGGAGCAGCAGATGTCCTTAAATCAGTGTTTTTCAACCGCTGTTCCGCGGCACATTAGTGCGCCGTGAGAGATCGTCAGGTGTGCCGCGGGAAATTATTCAAATTCACCTGTTGGTTTAAAAAATATTTGTTTGAAAACTAATTCATTATTATCTGCTAATAATATTCCATTATCGCGCGTCTGTGCCAGCCATCACCAAATGGCAGACTCCGGTTCCGTTTGGAGTCAGATCGCGCAGCAAATCCAAGACTTGGACCTGGTCCAGGCTGTGCGCTCTGGGGAAACGCGCGGCGCGCTGTGAGACGCTACAGCGGCCCGCTCTGCACCGGCACGCCTCCTCCCCCGAACTGGACCACATCAAGTCTGTGGTTCGGCGAGGAGGAGGAGGGGGAGACAAGCGGTCGCGGCCCCGCCGCCACCGGTCAGGAGAACCAGTCCTGGACTGGCTCTGTTTCCTGGTGGAGCAACATCCCGACATTTTTAAATTCATATGGATCTGACCGGTCCATAAAACCATCAGCAGGCCCACGGACACTGGGTTGGGTCGTCATCATGTCGCTTTGTTCCTTAGTGACGCACATTTGGCAACAAAAAAAAAAGTGAGAGTAAACCCCTCAGCATCACTGGTTTTAACGGTCTGAGAGGCTCACTGGGTTTTGTCTCCAGTCTCCTCTCTTTGACTGAAGGTCCCGTTATTCTGATCACCTGTCAGACCGGTGAGGAGCAGCTGTGCTCACGCATGTCGTCATAATGAGAGCGCGCGTCACAGCTGTGTTTCTCAGCATAACTGATGACTTAAAATTTAACAAATCAAACACTAAAAACACATTGATCTGTCAGTGACTTTATCAGGTTGTCCTTTATTACTAATGTTTAAATACAGCCAAAAGTTTTACTACCAAAAACATGATGACAGAGTCCTGATGCTGTAACATGGAGAATGAAATAAGGCAGATTTAATCCATTACAGATCAACTAGATGCTACAATCACTTTTTGACAGGTGAAAAAAAAAAATAAGTTTGAAGTTATTTGATGTGGTAAAAAAGACAGATGCTTTAATCAGGTCACCTGTAAACTAAATGTAATCCTTTACTGTCAGGAGATCAGAAGGTTTCTACAGTAAAACTATTAAAACAGGGTGAGCCTTAGAAAACAGCTGCAGTCCTGACAGATTCATGTGTTTTAGTGTTAAAAATGTTTGATTGGACCAAATTCATCTGATAACTTTATACTGCTCCTCGAACAATGAGGATGGGTCAATGCAGAGATGAATTTCCCCATAAAGGATAAATTATTATTATTATTATTATTATTATTATTATTATCAACCATCAATGAGCTCAGACAGTTCTGACAGCAGCAACCCCCCCCCCCCCCCCCGGGTGTGCCTTGTGATTTTTTTCAATGAAAAAGTGTGCCTTGGCCCAAAACAGGTTGAAAAACACTGCCTTAAAGCACCGTTCTCCAATTAGCTGAGTCCAGAGGGAGGCCACGCCAGCTGGAACTGCATGGTTACCAGAGTCTGAAGGCCTCGCTCCGAGGCCTGTGATCTGACTGGATGAGGTAACCACGGCAACGCCCAACATCCCTCTGGGAAGTCCACAGCAGGATACACACACACACACCCCAGTAGAATATCTGAGCAGTAAACCAGGAGGAAGCTCAGCTGTTAATGAACGAAGGTTCAGTCGTTTCATTTATCAGAAAACAAAGTCCTGAATCCGTCCTGCCTTTACACCTCAGGCATGTTACCATGGCAACAACACAGCCCTCAGGCATCAGCGTTCAGACATATGGATGTGTAGACACACATCTCCTTTATCAAACGCATCTAAAATGAAGAAAACCACACACACACACACACACACACACACACACACACACTGATGTTGCTCCAGATAATTGGAGCTCTGTGAGCGTCCACCACTCTAAGTGTGTGTGTGTGAGATGTTCATGGATCACTGACTGACGAGAAACTCTCCAATTAGACGACGAGCCGACAGAATAAATTCTGTCCAGATGATCTTACTGAGCCTCCAGTAGCTGATCAGTCAGATAACCAGTTAACTAACCAGTAGCTGTGACCAGGTTAACTAGTAAACTCCTACAGACGATCACTGTTACCTGGTTGTCCTTCAGGGACCTCGTTTATCTGATGAAGACACATTTTCGGTGCTTTGAGCTCGCGCTGCAACAGGAAGTCTTGACGTCTTGCATTAGACGTACGTCACCATTATACTAGTACCCCCAGTCCTACCAGTCACTTCCTGTTTATTAGAGAAAAGTCAGAGCTCTGATAGGATGGAACCCGGTGACATCACCTCGGAGTTGATGTCTAATTTAAATTTAGACTAAAAAACTGGAAACTTTGTGAAAACCCTATAGAGTGCTACAGCTTCCCCTCCAGAGATCATGACCTCATCCATCGACTCTCCAGCCTGATGGACTGAGTGTGAATCCACCACACGCTCTCCTTCATCCCCTGATGGTTCACCAGTCTGTAGCGCTGGTCTGTGGACTCACATGTACTCTCTGTGCGCAGAGTGGACGGCCGCCGCGTTGCTGTAGCGCCACAGCACGATGACGGAGGACAGCACGTCCAGCGTGGCGTCGAACTGCAGAGGGAACAGGAGAAGTGTTTTACATTCGCGTCACGGCGCCGTTCGCCTCGTAGCTCTGAGGGTGTGGAGGCTTTCTACGGGACTTACAGCGAATCCAAAGGCTGAGGCGCTGTGGCGCATGATGGAGACAGCTGCAAGACAAACAGAAACACAACTTTACAAAAGAAAACAGGTTCAGAGAATCCAGATAAGACTTGGGCCATCTGTCTTTAGTAGAACGACAGAAGAGGAGGAGACAGGAGCTGGTGAGACCTGAGGAGATAGAGGGGAGGAATCCTCCTCATCTGGTTATTTTTAGAAAACTCACAGGAGGCTCCATCAGTCCTGCATGCAGCATCAGCTGAGTTCCTCCCCGTTAGCCGTTAGCTCTACCGATGTTTGCCTCTCTCCGAGTCTCTTACTGTTTCGTCTCCCTTCAGGCTGAAGGTACCGGTCCTCTGGTGCTGCACCGTGAACCCGGCCTGCATACTGATCAGTGGGTGGGAGCTCGTTTTGACACCTGAACGCTGCAGAGACTCAGCAGGAATGAAATACTGCCAACATGACTTAGTCCAAATGGAACTGGTTTCAACTGGTCTCAATCAATTTAGAGCACACACAAACAGGTTTAACCTGAGGGGAGATCATTACCGTGGTACGGAGTGTAACGCATCGTAGTGACAACACAATGACATCATCAACGCTAACGCTGTCATTGTTCTCACTACTGTAAATTAGCTCGCTTTTCTACCAGCCTTCTTGTAATTAGACACTTTAAAGGACGATATATGAATCCTGATTTTTATATAGAAAATTTAAGATTATCACATAATACAGCAATAAAATGGGAAATAAAATTGGCATTTGCCACCTGCTGTACTTCGATCCTCCAGCAGAGGGCAGGAGACATGAATAGGATGTGGCTTACAGCAGGTTTGGAGGAATGTACTAATCCTGTTAAAGAGGTAGAGGCCTTATGTATCATGAAGCCACCCTGCATTACTGTGCCCACTGCCCAGTGCATTATGGGAATCTTTCCAGAATGCACTGCAATCCTTATCAGAACTCCTCTAGTAAACTAGCCCATCTAGCCATGCTCCATCAGAACCTCTGCAGCCCACTGATTGGTCCGGGCAGTCTCGTACCGGACCAATCACAACGCTCTAATGATTTAGTGGGCGGGATTAACCAATGACGGCAGAGAAGCGCCTTTGAAATTAACAAAATGGCGGCAGCTCGGGAACCGCGTTCGTTTGAAACAGCTTTGTCATCAACTTTAGACGATTTAGATTTGGGCTTTTCTCTAAGACGTGAACAGATAGAGACACTTAAGTCTTTTATTTTGAAAGAGGATGTACTGGCTTCAGTTGTTACTAAACGGCTCTGATTGGTCCTAGGCTATCCAATAGCATGTGAAGACTGTTTGATTGACAACCGTTGATCCCGCCCCTATTAATGATTAATGGATCATGGCCAGACTATATTAGGACATCACCAGTCCTTTCTCCATTACATAAAAATGATCTGCAAAGAGCTAAATCTCACTGCCTTTCATCCAAATGAGCAAAGTGTCCTCTGAAAATGGTAAAAATGATAAAACTTTAGGAGACCTGATCTAAATTTGTGGTGATTAAGAGGCTTCTGGTGGTCTTGAAGGCCACTGAGGAGGTAATTCAACATTTAAATCAGGTGTGTTGAAGCGAGGAAACCCCCAGAACATGCTGGA
Organism: Callopanchax toddi; assembly: GCA_006937965.1. Lineage (NCBI taxonomy): Eukaryota > Metazoa > Chordata > Actinopteri > Cyprinodontiformes > Nothobranchiidae > Callopanchax > Callopanchax toddi. The sequence goes on from SSNR01000079.1 coordinate 1,974,245, forward strand.
TCCCGACCCTCCAGGACCAGGGCTGCCCTCCTCTGCCTTAAAGGAACGCATGTCCAGTTTTCATGGGAACTCTTCAAACTGAGGTCATCTAATGTTGAGAATAGATGACTCTTAGCTACAACGACGTCAAACTGTAGCTCAATTTCTGTAAAACTAAGTCATAGACGTGTTTTGTTGAGGCTGTGGCAGCCATCTTGAATTTGGATGACTCCAAAATGTAATTGGTTTTAGATGTTTGTCTAATTATCACTTTTTTAAAGTTTCTTTTAAATCATCCAGTGGTTCAGGATATGCTAACAGACACATGAAAACCTTTATAACACAAGCTAGCTATCCTCTCAGAGGACTGTTTAGCAGGGAAACAGCTGACAGAGTGAATCTTAAACCAACCAGGGTGGAGATGTTGTTCTTGTAAAGAGAACATCAGCATAAAGGAATAGTGACGGCGTTTGACGTGAAAGCAAATAAAGAAGAAGTGAGTGTGTCGACACATCTAGAGGTGAAGTACAAACACATGAATCTTATTTTATGAAGTTGTTTACACAGCGACACTCCTCTATTCTCTATAAAGAACAATAATCTGCTTTATGTGTTTATATATAAACATAAATGAATGGACAGCATCCTCTATGTTTTCCAGTCTTTAGATAACCTTATTTGATAGTGACTCTAAATAAATAAATAGATAAAGTGTCCTTCCTCTACTCCTCGCTCGCTCATTAGGAGGCGAAAGAATGAATTCTGTATAAATGAGTCGGCTGCAGATCTGCGGTTGTCAAAGCTGAACCCTGATGGCTAATTGGTTCCCTCAGGAAGCCGGTGGGGGGGCGGGGGTGGATCTCACAATCTAATATATTCTCACATGAACAGTCAAGGTCTCTCGTCTCCGGTGAGGAGAGAGAGAGAGAGAGAGAGGGAGAGAGCAGGAGGTGTAGCGGGCCGTCTGTTTTAGTGTCTGTTTCTGAAAACACATTTCTCTTTGTTCACTCAGGAAGACGAGAATGTTTCAACTGAACGGAGAAAACTGTTCAGTCTTATTCCAGAAAACTAGAAAACTACTCACACCTTAAAATCTTTACCCATAAACGCTGCTCAGGGAACCTGGTGTCAGGGAACCTGGTCTCAGGGAACCTGGTCTCAGTGAACCTGGTCTCAGGGAGCCTGGTCTCAGTGAACCTGGTCTGGTCTCAGGGAACCTGGTCTCAGGGAACCTGGTCTGGTCTCAGGGAACCTGGTCTCAGGGAACCTGGTCTCAGGGAACCTAGTGTTAGGGAACCTGGTCTCAGGGAACCTCGTGTCAGTGAACCTCGTGTCAAGGAACCTGGTCTCAGTGAACCTGGTCTCAGGGAACCTGGTCTCAGGGAACCTGGTGTCAGGGAACCTGGTGTCAGGGAACCTGGTCTCAGTGAACCTGGTCTCAGGGAACCTGGTCTCAGTGAACCTGCTGTCAGGGAACCTGGTGTCAAGGAACCTGGTGTCAGGGAACCTGGTCTCAGGGAACCTGGTCTCAGGGAGCCTGGTCTCAGGGAGCCTGGTCTCAGGGAGCCTGGTCTCAGTGAACCTGGTGTCAGGGAACCTGGTCTCAGTGAACCTGGTCTCAGGGAACCTGGTCTCAGGGAACCTGGTGTCAGGGAACCTGGTGTCAGGGAACCTGGTGTCAGGGAACCTGGTGTCAGGGAAACTGGTCTCAGGGAAACTGGTCTCAGTGAATCTGGTCTCAGGGAACCTGGTGTCAGGGAACCTGGTCTCAGGGAACCTGGTGTTAGGGAACCTGGTCTCAGGGAACCTGGTCTCAGGGAACCTGGTGTTAGGGAACCTGGTCTCAGGGAACCTGGTCTCAGGGAACCTGGTCTCAGGGAACCTGGTCTCACAGAACCTGGTCTCAGTGAACATGGTCTCAGTGAACCTGGTCTCAGTGAACCTGGTGTCAGTGAACCTGGTCTCACGGAACCTGGTCTCAGTGAACCTGGTCTCAGTGAACCTGGTCTCAGGGAACCTGGTCTCAGTGAACCTGGTCTCAGAGAACCTGGTGTCAGTGAACCTGGTGTCAGGGAACCTGGTGTTAGGGAACCTGGTCTCAGTGAACCTGGTCTCAGTGAACCTGGTGTCAGGGAACCTGGTCTCAGGGAACCTGGTCTCAGGGAACCTGGTCTTAGGGAACCTGGTCTCAGGGAACCTGGTCTCAGGGAACCTGGTGTCAGTGAACCTGGTGTCAGGAACCTGGTTTCAGTGAACCTGGTTTCAGTGAACCTGGTCTCAGTGAACCTGGTCTCAGTGAACCTGGTCTCAAGGAACCTGGTCTCAAGGAACCTGGTCTCAAGGAACCTGGTCTCAAGGAACCTGGTCTCAGTGAACCTGGTCTCAGTGAACCTGGTTTCAGGGAACCTGGTTTCAGTGAACCTGGTCTCAGGGAACCTGGTCTCAGTGAACCTGGTCTCAGGGAACCTGGTCTCAGTGAACCTGGTCTCAGTGAACCTGGTCTCAGTGAACCTGGTCTCAGTGAACCTATTCTCAGTCAGTTCAGACAGTCCCAGTACTCGCCCTTCCACCCGTGGAGGTGTGTGAGTGCGTAGGGTGTCCTGATTCTCTAGAATGGAGAATCAGGACCATGTCCCCGCCCTCTTTTCCACCCTCACTATGCACTCCGCCAAAGTCCATATTGGCGTGTACTTCGGCGTAGGGTATTACCCATAATTCCAAGTGCACTTCATGGAGGACCGTAGGCCGCAGTGTGGATATTGGGACAGGGCCATAGAGTAAAACTCTAGTGTCCATCCATCCTGATGAGTTTAACACATGAGAGCTGAGCAGGAGTCATGTGAAAACAAAGCTCCAGTCAGACAGAGGTAGGATCCAGTCCAGGGTTTCTGATCTCCGTTCTGGTTAAAGAAATGTAAAACAGGACTTGATGGTCACTGGTTACGATTCGCTTTAGCTGGGGGAGAGGTTTTATGACTTCAACAGGGCCTGGAGTCTGAGTTAGAGGTTTGTTTTGAGAACGGACGTCAACCTTTTAGGCATTATAAAGGTCACACCTAGGACCAGTTTGCTAAGGGAGACCCTACCGAGGGTCTACTCTGGACGACATGGACACTGTGGGGTCCGGTACGAGTCGGGGCAGGTTGGGTCACTATTTTGTCTGTTTCCATTGTAAAACCAGTCCATACAACCGATCTGGACCGCTCCACTAATGGGTCATGATGTCTCTTCAGCTGTCGGTCCATAGGAGGATGGAGCGGTATGGTTAGCTGTGGCGTTAAAACAACACAGTCCACTGATTGGGGGACAGAAAAACGTCACTGCTTGGAACAAGTAAAACAAACCCCGGAGTGTTGTTGTTTTGTTACTTTATGACTATAGTAAGTTTTATTAGTCGTTAGTTGTACGTGGATGTGATAAAATACCAGCATGTAGCACCAGGTTTGGTCAGCTTCAGAGCTCCAAACATTCAGCGATCAGCCGCGTTCAGGACGAGCTAGATGGATCGGTGAGAAATGAAATCGTTTATAAAGAAGTTTCACAGGATGCAGCCGAAGGATTCAAACGGACGGTGGAACAGATCGGGCCAAGCTGGAGAAACAATAAATCAAACACTAGTTTGTCTTTTAAAAATAGTTTTTACAGGTTACAATAAGAGAGGATCTGTCAGCTGGTTGATCCACTATAAAATAAAAAGTCACACTAATCTGAAGTAAAGGTTGATGTAGAAGCTTTAATCCGCTCTACTGGTTTCTTCTGTTAGCAAAACGTTAGCGGCTAAGCTAAACATGCTAACGCTTTGGGAATCGATTGGGCATTATGATCAGATCACTGGAACTTTACTGAACTAAACGCCAGTACTGAGAGGATTCAGCAGTGTGTGTACTACTGCTACATAAAAACAACAACTACTACTACTGATATTACTACACACGAGTGAGTTGACTCCATCTGCTCTGGAGTTAGCCGTGATGCCGTCAAACTTCCTCCACATTTTACCACGGAGTACGGTATTATTTACCATGACCAGGGTTGGACTGGGACCATAATGTGACTCGAACATTTTTGGTCATGCTTCCACCACGAGCACTTGTTAAAACACTATGTTAAATAGTATCGGCTCCATAGTATCAAAGTACTTTAATGAGTACAAGTAGGAGTACATGACAATAATATCTGACCGATACCTGATACCAGTATCGGTGGATCCCCAGTCAGAACATTTCCACTGAGACAAACTTCTAAACCATCACTTTAAGAGCTGGTTTGATCACAAAGATCTGCAGTTGAATCGTCGATGCTGGATTTTCAGATTAGAGTTAAATTCATCTTTTTAATAGAAGAATATATTAAAACTGAACTGTTTATTTTTCTCTCAGAAACAACCTGCTGGATCACTTCTCTAATTCTGATCAGGTTTTCACTCCTAAATGTCTCAGATGAATTATTAATCCAGGGTTTGTTTGTTTGTTTACACTGTGTTTTATGGGTCACCATAATCAAAAGCAGTATGTGTGTGTGTGTGTGTGTGTGTGTAATGGCTCAGTCATCGCTGCCTCGTTCATCTTCTCATGTCTGCCACCGATCTGGGAGCTGTGTCATGTTTCATTTATGAGCGAGAGCATTGAGTGTAATGAAAACACTGCATACAGGGGGGGGGGGGGGGGGGGGGGGGGGGGGGGGGGGGGGGGGGGGGGGGGAGGGAGGGGGGGGGATGTAGTG
>SSNR01000079.1:1979567-2010530 GCA_006937965.1 Callopanchax toddi
CCCCCCCCCCCCCCCCCCACACACACACACACACACACATCTCAGAGAAAATAAAGGAGGCAGAACGAGGGCAAAACACACGACACGTCAAAAAATATTTTCATCATGACCACATCACGCTGATGCTAGTGAGCTACATTGAATGAGCGCCACCAGACCCTCTGACCACCAACTGGAGCGTAGAGACGCACCGATCCAGCTTTTTCAATCCTGATCCCGATATTCAGGTTTTGTGGATCGGTCGATACCCGATATCCACTGATACTAATGCAAACACTAAAATTTTGACATATCAGACAGAATAAACCTCAAACATAATATAAGTTGGACCAGAAAACCCTCAAAATGGAAAAGTAATGTAGTTTGCCGCATTATTTCTCTGCTCATAATTAGGATAAAATGTAGTAAATAATATCAGATCCAGTATGGGACAATTTTACTGATCCACTGATACTGCTAAAAGGCCTGGATCTGCACCGATATCCAGTCCAGTATCAGTGCATCCCTACCAGAGCGGGGATCTAACCAGCAACCCACCCGATGCAAGACGAATGCTCTACCTACCTCCATACCTACAAAGCTACTGTCGCCCAAAGTCAAAGAATCAAAACACATTTTAGAGTCTAGTCCATGTCTGTATTGAAATGTCTGGTGTTCACTATATACTACCCTGTTTCTGCACTTCAAACACCATCTGACTGACTGTATAGCGCCCTGTACGACCATCGAGTCAACACAGCTTATAGTTTCATGTGACTGATTTTTTACTTGGTGTCCACAAGTGTTTTTAACCTATATCTGAATGTTACAAAACTATTGACTTTACTGTAATAGAAGTCATTTTGGTCTCACGATTTATCCCCTTATGAGTTTTAATCATCAGTAAACAGCTCAAATCTACCTGCTAAGATCAAATCAGAGGCTTTAAAATGGGAACTCTTGATATGTTAGACTTTATGTAATCAGTCCACTATAAAACTTTTCAACGTGAACTCTATCAGTGGTTAGAGCATACAGATCTGAAGGTATTCATTCTAAATAGATAATATACACTCTAGTGCGCCTTGGAGAGGGACGCTTTCTGTGCGTTTTGCGTGTTATTGATGCTCCGAACTTGAAAGTTTCATAGAAGACAAATGATATCTGACATTAATATTACCATAAATTTCCTATTTCATAATAATTCTGCTATAATTATCATAAACTTCCAACCAGAAGTGCTACAATAGCTAGCCTGGCAGCTTGTATTTTTTATAATTTATAAATGCAAACAGTTTAGGGATGAAACACAACAGGATTCTGACATGAGCCATCAGAGCTTGCGTGCGGTAGTGTTTCACGTTGTCTTTGCAGCACTGATGTTTAATCAAGCTGTTTGATGGATCAGCTGGGCGGGACAGTAATTAAACCTGTCCTTCAACTAAAAGACCAAACAACGAGCGCCGGGCGGTTTGTTTGTTCTGAAAACCTTTACTCACTGAAAGCAGCGATGGCCAGGACGATGGTGACCACGATGGACGCCCAGGACACCCACAGGGCCTTCTTACGGTAACTCTGGGCTTCGTGGGGCTTCAGGCGCATGCTGCTCTCCAGAAGACCTGCAGACAACGCCGTGGGGAAAATGACCCTTTAACTTCCAAACCAGGAAAATAAATCATGACATTTCTGTTGTTTAAGTTCAGGGCTTTAATAAGAAATAGGGACTAAAAAAGGGTCAAAAACTATAAAATATATTTTTTAAATATAACAAAAACTTAGTGTAAAAGAAATGTTAAAGCTGCTACCAGTGGCTAATTAGATTCAGCATGGAAACTACTGCCTGTGGCTCATCACAGTCACCATGGTAACCACAACTTACTGAGAGGAAATAGGAACATTGACTGATGTCTAATGTGTATTTGTACTAACAAAATCGTGGGAGTACAAAGATTTTTGTGTGCGTGGAACAAAAATCAAGTTAAACTTTAAATGAAAAAAAAAACATAAAACTTCGACTGTTATTGTGTTAAAGTTATTTTTAATTCCAGTTTATTGATGTAAAATCCAGCATTCTCTGCCCTGTTTGAACTCTAAATGTTGTTTTTACTCTGAAGTTCGTCTGAGCTGCTGAGCTCTAAAGGGGGCGGGGCTTTCTCACCTGTTTAAAATTCACACCAACTTTATTTCTGTCTTTATGCGACTCGTCTCTCTGCCTGTCTGAGCCAGACGCCATGCAATAAATTCAAAATAACTACACAACAGGAGGAATATCTCAGAGCATTGCTTGGACCGGGCTAATTGGATTGGATTATTTTAACTTTATTCTAAAAAATAGTTTGACTTTAATCAGGACATTTCTATTTTATTCTGGAAATATGTTGACGTTTTCTTAACATTTTGATTTTATCCTGGAAGAATGCGTTGACATTTTATCTCGAGACTTTGATTTTGTCTCAACGTTTTATCTTTTTTCTCAATATTTTGACTTTTTTCTAGAAATAATATTGGCTTTTACTGGACATTCTGATTTTGGCCTAAGACTTTGATTGTATTATGGAAGTATGTTGACCTTTTCCCCAGAATCCCTATCCTATTCTGTAAATAACGTGTTGACTTTTGTCTTGACATTTTGACATTACTCTGGAAAATAAACATTGACATATTCATATCAATATTTCAATCTTATTCTGTAAATACTATATGTACATTTCCCTTTTTTTGGGGGGAAAAAATAATATATCCACTTTTTTCAACATTTTTATTTTATTCTGGAAAAAACATGCTGACGTTTTTTCTTTACATTTTGATTTTATCCTGAAAGAATGTTGTCTTTTTAGCTCAATACTTTGATTTTTGTCTCAACGTTTTAAATTTTTTCTCAATATTTTGACTTTATTATGGAGTTAACACATTGTATTTTATTTTTACTTAACATTCTGACATTTGGCCTAACATTTTGATTTTATTATGGAACTATGTTGACTTTTTTCTTAATATTTCAGTCTTATTTTGGAAATAGTGTGCCGACTTTTTTTCTAAAAATTGTATTATATTCTAGAAAGATTATAATCGACCATTTGACTTCATTTTGGAAATCGACTGTTGACCTTTTTCAATATTTTGATCTTAATCTGGGAGGAGTGCGTTGACTTTTGTCTTGACATTTTGACTTTATTCTGAAAAAATATGTTGACTTTTTCATATCAATATTTCAATCTTATTCTGAAAATAGCATGCATTTCCCCCTCAAAATGTTTAATTTGTGGGTAAATAATAAAGTGCCTTTTTTCCAACACACTGACCTTAATCTGTAAACACCTTGGTGACTTTCCCTCCACATTTCAACCCTACTCTTGAATTAAAATGTTGACTTTTTTCTTGACTTGATAGTTAGTTAATTTTCAGTCCAGCTGAGGCTCCAGATAAATCCCGACAGCACCCACCTCGGTCCTCTATGCTCTCTGTTATCTTCATCTCCTGGTCCATCTTGAAGCCTTCTCCCTGACTTTCTGTGTTCTCCTCCTGTTGTTGTTGTTGTTGAGGGGAGTCCACCCGCTCACACTGCCCGTTTATCACCACCGGGTCCGCACCGACAGCCGGCCCCGGGACGGCGGCGGGTTCCTCCGTCATGTTCTCGGTTCCCGGCAGGAACTCCAACAATGTGACACCTGGACGAGAGGAGCGGCCGCTCAGACGGGCAGAGACCCACAGACGGCGCCCAGGGAGGAGGGAGAGTCCTTCTGAAAGTCCGGCTGCGCCAAATCAGCCAGGGTGTGCGCGAGGAGGCACCGGAAATTAAAACATCCTGGATTTCAAAATAAAAGCGCTTTGCTTTTTTTCCTCAAAAATAAATTATACGCCGTGTCATATTAAAAATAACTAACATATGCGTTACAAATAATCATTACAAAATATAACTCAGCGCAAGCTTTGCATTTTTACCCTCCAAAAGTTGTCAAATGAGAAGAAACATCAATAAAACTTCTTAACTGGAAAAATTACGTTAAAGAAATCTTAAAAAGCTGAGGAGGAATCAGTAAAAAGCTCAGTATTATTAGCTATTACCACATTAATTTCAACATTATATCTAACGCATTGTACAGGTTTCACATACTTACCGTATGTCAAATCAAATAAACACTTCCAATGTGAGGTTTCAAGATGCTCCAGCATCTTACACCGCCGGTGATGGTCTACACACACGTAAATAATTAAAATGTGATTATTTAAATTCCTTGTCTCATAATAACAAGTGTTAGTTTACTCTAAGTCATTTCAGCTAATCAGTTTTTTTTAATGAAAAATTCAACCAATCATTTAAAGCCATGAAATAATTTTTTAAATTATGCTTTTAAAACTGAAACATTTATTGGATAAAGTTAATATAACAACTATATATTAATCTGTTTTTGTTTTTTAAGTAATTATGTAATTATTATACAACAGAAAAGAAGACATAAAATGATCATTTTCCACCTGGAGATCCTCCACCAGGGGGCAGCAGACATGTACAGGACTGGATATGGCAGGTTTATGATAAAAGTACCATATGGTATGTATAATAAATATTATGTCTGCATGGCAGAAAATTTAATAGTAATATATTTATGATTTTTTTCAGTAAAATACTCTCATGGCGAAGTTGGTCTTGATGACAGAAAATATATTATTTTGAAGGAGACAAACCGGAAATAGAATAAGTACACGTTGATGAAGCTGACAGAAGATGTGTTGCTGTGTCTGGTTGAGAAAAGAAAACAAAAGGAACGTCGGCACAGAGCAGACCGGATGGGAGGGGGGGGACCCGCCACACCTGCTCTCTAATTACTGACCCAGGTGGAAACCTGCGCATGCGCTCAGGACACCACGCGCTAGAATCATCTGTTTTAGACCAACATATAAGATACTTCAAATCCTGTTATCCTAAAAAAACCTACTTTGAATGAAGATGAGAATTAAAGATCTCAGAGAGGTGATTTAAGTTGTTCTGAGGAAGGTGTGAATGTTTCCCTCTTACTGTCAGTCAGTCAAACTTTATTTATGCAGCTCTTTTCACATTCTGAGATAATAATAAGATAAAAACAGCCTGAATAAACTATAAAACATATTAAAATGGATTCCTAAATGCGCAGGAAACCTGTGAAGTGACTTTAAAAAAGATGTGATGGATTTAAGAAGTGATGCAAACAGCTAAAAGGCTGAATCCTGTATGAACGAAAAGCCTCATTACTTAAAGTGGACATTTCATCTTTTTTGTGACATTTTGACTTTTTTTCTGGGAATAGTGTCTTTGATCTCAAAATTTAAACTTTTTTGTGGCATTTAACATTTCTTCTTAACATTTTTTGACTTTATTCCAAAAAACAGTATATGTTGACATTTCTCTGTCAGCATTTCACCTTTTTCTTGACAGTGAATTTTTCTTTTTTGCATTTCAACTTTTTTCCTTGATATTTGGACATTATCTCAAAAGAATGTGTTGACTTTTTTCTCACCATTTAAACTTTTTTTGTGACATTTCAACTTTTTTCTTGACAGTGACATTTTTTTTAACATTCCACCTATTTTGTGACATTTTTCTGGCCATGACTATGACTATGTCATTTGTTTCCAGACATTTCATGTTTAGTCTCGAAACATCGTCTTTATTCATTTTTCCTTTGCTTGACACGAGTACTCTGTGGTAATAAATTCTCATTAATGGATCATCTTTAAACCCTCACTCAGAACGTCACAGTAATGTTTTCCTGATGTCCAGAGCACGGCTGAGACCCCATAAACATAACTAGACCTTCACCTTGTGGACTCAGACCAATGAAACCCCCTGTCAGACTCGTGGCAGGAAGCTGAGAAACGAACTCTCCTGAACTTGATCAGGTTTAAATGGCTTTGGCTGAGCGTGACCAACACTGTTGAGCCATCACTCGGATTTTGTTCTGGTTCAGAGGTGGAGTTATTATATGAGGGTGCACTGTTGCCATGGAAACCAATACCAGCTTGTCTAGAAACTGAGTTTTCTGAATGAAAGAAGGGCTAAAGTTGACGTTTAATCACTTACGATGAATCACTTTGAGATCTAATAATAATACATTAAAGTTTTGCATTTATAATGGCTAAAATTTTAACTAAAAAACACAACTAAGACGCAAAAACGTCAAACCTACAATAAATTTGACCTTAATTTATTTCAGAAAATAAACCAAAACACTTCATTTTTATGCTATTTTGGTTATATTAAAACTATATCGGATTTAGTTTCAGTCATAATAAAACTGAATCAGATTTAGCTGTTTATCTTTGAATTTAAAACATCATTTTAGAGTTTGATTTGAAACATTGATTGTATTTTTTATATAATTAAAGGGTTTTCTTGATCTGTTGGGCATAAAGAGTGACTAAAGACACTGAATATAAGTGAATATTAGGTTGAATTTCAGGAGCTACATATGCTAATATTTTCTTGTGAGGGGTTTAAATGACCTCCTTGATGTGATGGTAACATTCAGTCAGAAGATTGTTCCTGAGAGCTGAAGACCAATAACTGTAATGGATACAGGATCCTTTTATTGGACTAGGAGTCAAACCTGCATCACATAATGTGGCTGTCATGAGTAATAATAGGTCACGTGTTTATATAACATAATTAAGTTATGTGCACGAGCAGATAAATGCATCGTTTCTGTAGTTTAGGCCTCAGAGTAGCAGTGGGCTTGCTTTGTGGTTTCTGACTCCACCTAGTGGACGATTTAAGGTAATGCAAGGAATGTTCCATTGAACAGACAATAACTACATAAATAAATAAATATAATAAAACCAATAATACATAAAAATAATAACAGTAAATAAATGTAAAAAATAAAAAATGTATCAGTTTGTGAAAATAAACATGAAAATGCATAAATAAAAGTGCATAAGTTATATAATAAATATATATTTAAATGTATATATTTATAAATAAAATATAAGTATAGATAAATAAATAATAATACAATTTAAAATATTAACAAAACAACCTATTTAAAAAATATGATTTACCCCGGACTTCAGATGTTTTACACAAACAGATGTGCAGATCGCTAAACATAAAAGGTACAATGCACCTGTAAAAATATGGTTAACAACAGCAACAAAAAATACATTTTAAGTTTAAATATACGGTAATATGACTTGTTTCCCTTTGTTGTTTTATCAAAGCAAATGCTCTAATTTACACAACAGAATAAATAATATTACATTTTTAAAAACAACAGAAACATGACTGGATACATCATTAATACACAGATAAAAACTGAAAAGAATTAAACATTTTGTACAAATGATGGCGCAATAAATTAAAACAATATTCAAATAACAGTCTATATGATCTTAAGTTCAATCCTGCCCTCTAGTGGCCCATTTGAGTCATACACTATAAAATCTCTTAAATCTTAAAATTATATATTTTTAATCTGTAAATTATTCAGTAAGTCAACACAAACTAAACCCAGATAAATGTTCCTGATTTTTTGCAGCAGATAAATAAACAATAAAATCATATTTAGTAGGAAACTAAAGGTAAAATGTAATAAAAGTTGCTCCTCCGGCCGCTAGGGGCGCTGTTGGCGGAAGCGGCTCATCGTTTCCGACCGGCTTCTCGTGTCGTTGTTCCGGGGCTGCTGTCGGCTCGCTCCCTCCCGGTGCTAACACCGTCGGGCTTGGCCGTGAGAACGTAATGGCGGTGCACCGGGGACCCTCTACGAAATGGCTTTTCACCCGGGAGCAGCTGGAAAACACGCCGTCTCAACGCTGCGGGATAGAAGCCGACAGGGAGCTCTCTTACCGGCAGCAGGCCGCCAACCTGATCCAGGACATCGGCCAGAGACTCAACGTGTATCCTTTGTGAGGCGCAGCTTCACCGGCTAGCTGCGGTCAGAGGAGCTAACCGGGCTGTCACCTCGAGGCTTTTTTCGTTTTACTAAACGTCTTGATGTTTTGTCTCCATACCGAGTCGTTTTACCAGGAGAGCTCGGATTAAACCGGGTTAGCTCCTTGCTTAGCTGCTACAGTCCTTTGGGCCTGCGTGGAGCTATTGTTCAGTCTCCAGCTATTGTTAGCTTTGTGTCCACTGACGGCTAAATAAACCCAATTAAACCTGTAATCCGAACACTAAACTACATTAAAACTATCATTATATCCGAGTAGAAGCGATCATCTCGATTATAACTTACATTATCTCAGCTGTCTGCTCGATCATGTCCTGTTTATCCGTCCAGTTTTTGTCCTTAACTCGACGTCCAGGTCTCAACTTATTATTAACACCGCTATAGTTTATATGCACAGGTTTTATATGATCCATTCTTTCACCAAATTCCATAGAAACGTAAGTATACCCTGCCTAAAGCTCATCGTGTTCACTTTAATAGGATACATGATGGTAAATCGATCGTTTCTCCACCTTTTAATGGAACAGGTCATTTCCCAGACTACGTTATTCCTGGCAGCTAAAGTAGAGGAGCAGCCCAGGAAGCTGGAGCACGTCATTAAAATAGCTCATGCCTTCATTAACCCACAGGAGGCTGTCCTGGACACTAAGAGCAGCGTGAGTAACAGGGTCACAGCCTGACTCTCTACATGTAATCACTTCTGTTTATGATGTCTGTCACTAACCTGCCTGCATGTCTCGGTGCTGCATCAACAGTATATTAGATTTACACACATTCAAACAACAGTAGTTTGAGTTTTAAACGCTTCATTTAGGAGAGGTTTGGTGCAGAAATGAGTAGAAAAATAGATGAGATCACTGAGTTAGAGGCAGTGTTGGGTAAGTTACTTTAAAATTGTAATATATTAATATTACTAGTTACAGCAAAAAAATGTTATCTAGTTTGTATTACATATTACAGTCCCCAAAAAGTAACCAAGTTACACTACTTTAAGTTACTTTTGGCAAAATATCATATGTGACGGCATTCTAAAATACTATAACTAAGTGGTTCCCAAACTTTTTGGCTTAAGACCCACAAAATAACAGTGGCAGAGACTCGTGACCCCAACCATCACTGGCAAAATATACAAACACTGCTAATAAACTAATTAAACGAGGACATAATGACAACATAAACATCTACAACTGGTATACCATGTTTATTCAACTATTTATAACAGTTTGTAGGGCATTAGGGTATTAGTAAGGATTTTAAATTCACTTTTAGTTCTAGAGAACATCCCAGGACCCCCATTTATTGTTTGAGGACCCCAACTTTGGGAACCACTGCTATAACTGATCCATTTACATTTTCCACAAGAATGACACCAGAATATACTGTATTTTTCTCACTATTTTATTAAACTACAGTCAATTCTAAAGAATATTTTATTAATGTCATTCTATAGGTCAGCTGTTGATACTCCTGGGCTTCAAATAGTCTCTTCAGCTCCTTTTCCATAGCAGCACATGTCTTGGCAAATGTCTTTTGGGGGGTGGGGTGTTGTAACTAGTAATATATTACTTTACTTCAAAAGAGTAATGTTAATATATTACTAGTTACTCAAACAAGGAATATATTACTGTAACTAATTACTTTGTAACTAGTTACTCCCAACACTGGTTAGAGGTGTATTATCACAAGGATTTGGATTGTAGTTGGAAGTTATTTTAAATGTGGAAGCTTTTCTGGGTTGTTTTTGTCAGCCACATTAGTTTTTGTCTTTGTCTTTTGGACTACAATTCTGGTTAGTTTTAGTAACATTTTAGTTGATAAAAAAATCTAAAAGGGTTTATTTGGTCTTAGTAAAGTATTAATCCTTTAAGTAAGTTAGAAATTAGAATCATTCACATCAATCAATTCAAAAGTACCACGGGACGTTTTGGCATTAAAGTAACAAAAAAAACTCCCAAAATGGATGAAACTACAACAACCAAAGTATTCAATCAACACTATCAGTATGGTGTTAAGTTCGTCCATAACAAAGACATGTTGATGTTTAATGAATAAAATCACTCATCAGGACTTAAAGCTTATTAGCTTAGCATTAGCTCATCAGTGGTTTGAATGATTGAACGTAGCGCTGCATTTTTAATAAAACAAAAGAAACAAAGCAAATTTCTCACCGTGGAGTTGATTAAATAAGGAAGAAGGATTCTTAGAATAAATTCATTTGATGAGAGCCTGATCAAAGGTTCAGCCCCGCCACAATAAAAGTGGAGGTTGAATCGACACATTTTACATGTCACCGCAACAAGAGTTCACCCAAACCCTGCTCCATACACTGTTGTTGTCATGCTGATGAATACTCCTATATGTTTTGTCTCATTGTAGTAATCAATGAGCTCGTCAGCGTCTCGTTAGCGCTATAGTTTTGTTATAGTCTTCGTCGATGAAATCAACACTGACTGGGATGTGTGGGCGTTTTGAAGTGGCGTTCCATCAGTTATTTGTCCACAGTAAGATCCACCTGTGACATTAGATAATGATATTCAAAATCACTGCATTGGTGTTTAAATGAACATTTAAGACTCTGAGCTCTAGTTGGCAGCGGTTTTGTTATTTTTTAAATTTAGTGAAATGTTTTGATATCAGTCATATAAAAAGGCTTTGGCTGTTTACTACAACATATATCATCTTACTTATAGAATCACAGCGTATCATTGTCCCTGTAATGTGATGCATATCTAGTCGATGACATCACTCAAAGTGGGCAGAGTCTTTAGAAACAGGAAGTAGTCCTCTGACAGGAGTAATACTCATGGCTTCTCGGATCAGGAGAGACACTGCTGTAGATCGGTGACAAATTAGCAGCTAATTTTCAGGTTTTTAAATTGTTCTACTGATATCAGGTCAAACAATGTAGATCAATTACATTCTTTATAAAATGTAAAGTTTGAGTCCAGCCCAGAGTCTCTGTCTGTCATTAGGCTGGGCTTGTTTTTCTTTAAATTTCCTGGTAAATGAAGCCACCAACCATCACTGGCTCCTAGTGAATCTGTGAGCTCCGTTCATAAAACATCCAGCAGCATCACTGAAGAAAACCTGACCCAGATCCTGTTGCTCAGAACGAACTCGAGTTTAGCTTCAAAATCGAGAAACTAGAAAACAACCGACCAATCAAATCCAGGGAATTTGATGCTTAAAGCGAACATAGATCGAACTCCTTAATAATCACGTTGAACTAACGGAAACTTGAGTTTTTAAAAGAACATTTGCACCGACGGCTGTTAGATTTCATCAGCTGTAGGTGCTCATGGTGGGAGCCATGAATTATGCTCCCAGTCCAACTGGTAATACCGTGCACCGTGGGAAAATATGGAGGAAGTTTGACGGTATCAAAAGTCCGATAAGCCTACTGGAGTCGTGGATAGAGTATCACACAGGGCTAGTGGTTGTCATGAAGTCCGTCTTTCACTCTTTACTGATGTTTTTCAGGCGTTCCAGCTGCTGGCACAAGAGCTCGTAACCCTGGAAACAATAGTGCTGCAAACGCTGGGTGAGCACTCTATCAGCCACGGTTCTGCAGACACACCTACAGTCAGCTGTTACTGCATGACTCCTACTGAGGGTCGTTTGTTAGTCCCACGTGGATGTGTTGGTTTGAGGTTTTAAATGTTTAAATGAAGACGTTCCTTTAAGGTTTTAAACCGACGTTACCCACTGTGCCTGACGTGTTGCTGCTCTGGTTGCAGGTTTTGAAATAACTATTGATCATCCTCACACAGATGTTGTGAAATGTTCCCAACTAGTGCGAGGTATTTTACACTTTTATGAAGTTTGAAAGGTTTTTGCTAAAAAACGAACTCTAATATCTCGTCTTCTTCCTTTACAGCAAGCAAGGATTTGGCACAGACTTCCTATTTCATGGCTACCAACAGGTTATTATCCTGTTCCCATTCTTGCACTGTAATGGCACACTATAGCTTCCTGTCCTGCAGGGTCCCCCTTCCTGTGTCCAACGCCCTGTTTGCACCTGGACCCTGGGAAGCCCCCGGTGTCGGGGGAGGTCCCGGCCAGGCTGCTGTGTGCGGTGTATTGTACGAGGGCTCAGTGTTGGCACAAAGGGGTTGAATGCACAACGTGGAGTGTAGTGGTGCTGTTGACCTCTCACGGTTGTTTGGTACAGAGTGCACATGTCTAAAAAAACAAAAAACAAACACAGTCGGTAGCCTGAATATAGATTGCCACTAAAGAGTCTTAAACTCATAGAGGCTCTTGGTAAGTACAGTTTACAGTTCTTTGTTTTAATTTCCTTGATTTTTGTTCTCTTCTCCACTCCTACGGAGCTAAAACACACAGCAGGGCTGAATTTATAAAATGCACGTAGAACAGAAACAAACCTTTTGTTCTTGATGTCTTTTTCTGTGCAACAGATGGAAGTTTAGAGTTTATTTAACTCTGTTAGTTTTGTTAATAATTAAATGAAATGTAAGAAGTATTTATGTTTTTGCTTTTAAACGTGGATTTTCACATTAAGAGTAAATTTACAATCACAAACAGAAGTTTTGATTTTATTGTTAATAATAATGCCTTGTAACTTTTTAAAAAAGTTGGATCATTAAAGCCTGTTTCTCACTGAGCACCGACTTTTAGCTACACATTTCAAACCACAGTTTTAAGGGAAAATGCAAAAATGTTTCAAAATGTCTGAAAAGGCCCCAATTTCCTCAAGTGGGTCCAAATGTTTTGCTGTTTTCGACTTTTCTTTCAAAGTATTCGAGTCGTCATGTTGTCTGGATCATCAGTATCTGAGATGCCCCTTTTCCACTGCCCAATTGTGGAACCGGTGCCGCGCTTTTCCACAGGAAAAAACTGGTTCCTGTGCCCTAAAACGAGCACCAAACCGGCCACTAAGCTTTTCTGGTCCGGTCGTGTGAACCCGTGGCGTGGCGAGCGGTGTGCGTAGTGATAGGGAGGTTTAGAAGAGAAAATGGCGGCGACCCAAAGCCCGGTAACGTGGAGCGCGGGTGAAATAAAAGCGCTTTTAGCAATAATGACATACATTGTCAAAGTTTGCAGAATAGCCAGCACGCACACGCTGAGTTCGGCCATGTTTGTTTTTTTAGTGGGCGTGACCTGTGACGTATTATCATGCAGCTCCTGTCTAGTAGTTAGTTCTCAGTGGTTCCAAGGTCAGCTCTGGCACCAGCGTAGTGGAAGGGAACTCAGAAAGTCCCAGAAACGTGAGACAGCGTTAGAAGAGATTAGCAACTTTGGGTTTTTTAAATATACTTTCCTACATCGTCTAAACGAACATGAAACTCACCTCGTCTCTGTCAGTACTTGTACCAGCCTCCATCATGGTAACTGGATTAGTGCTTCTCGCTTTTCAGCCAAAGAAGTTGAAAAGTGTTTGGTGCAGAACAGCTTTCCACCACTTTGTGTAACACTTTGGGAAATTGACTTGCTCGTATTTTAGTGGTAATATCACAAATGTCAGCTCGGCTCAAAGACAGGAAGTAAACAAATCTAGAGGCTATGATTGGTTAAAAATGTATCCGAGTTGCAGCGATTGGTCAGAGAAAAATACAGCAAACTCTAAAGTGATTGGTCAGATTTGCGGAAAAGTTGCGGCAATTGGTGAAAATTGCAAGGCCGTGAAAACTTTGCGGCTAATGATTGAATTTACGCTAATAGTCGCGATCGCAACTAAGTGGTGAGAAAATGTAATTCAACACGAGCAGGAGAGCTGTATCAGTGGGAAGTACACACTGTCCTGGAGATATGACTTCATTCTGATGCTCCTGTTTCCATAACCGTTACCAGACTGCAACAAGAACATTTACACGGAAGGTGACTGACGTACTTTATGTGCAGTTTTATCGTGCGTATCTCAAATAGCAGTTGAGTGATTTCAACTGAAACTTTGTGCATTTTCTCTACATTTCCACAGTGACAGCCCAGTGAGATACTGGCTTTGTGGTGTTTTGTCTCACTGCACTTCTGACAATTTAGATGGTTTCAGCATTTTTCTTCCCGTAACACATAATTAGGTGTAACTTTCTAAAATGATGTGTCCTACTTGGGCAACCAAGTAGAAAAGTCTCAAATATATTTAAAAAATGACCTTTTGTTCTAGTTTTAGTGTAATTTTATGCTCTGAAGAAGATAGTGAGTAAAACGTGCTCTGTCAAAGGGTTCATATTCTTTATGTGAAGTGTGTAGAATCATCCTAACAGCTGTGGCTTTTCTAATGTGTTCCAGTACTAAAGGTGAGGTTTGGTGTGTGATTAGTTTTTAGGTATACGTATTAGGTCACCTTTTGATGTCAAGTCCTCTGTCCTCACTGTGTATCGGTCGTGTTTGTTGTGTCTTTCTACAGTTTGCACCTCACCACCTTCTGCCTGCAGTACAGGCCCACCGTCGTTGCCTGCGTCTGCATCCACCTGGCCTGCAAATGGTCCAACTGGGAGATCCCCGTGTCCACGGATGGAAAACACTGGTGGGAGTATGTGGACCGGACCGTGACGCTGCAGCTGTTAGATGGTGGGGGCATAAATCCTGTGCTTTAATCTGACTGCGGGCTGTTTTTATGAACCGTCTTACGATAGAGGGGTGCTTCTTGCTTTCAGAGCTAACCCACGAGTTTCTTCAGATTCTGGAGAGGACGCCCAGTAAGCTGAAGAGGATACGAAACTGGAGGGTAAGTCGTGAAGAAGACCACACTGTGTGACTTGTTCTGTGGTTTTGTCTAAATGTAGAAATGTTTGACTTTCTAGGCTATTCAAGCAGCTAAGAAACCAAAGACGGACGGTCTGACAGTGGAGAGTGCCTTCCAGGGGACGTTAGAAGGCCTTCCTGGTGTCGCCAACTCCTTCTTCCCCTCCACGTCGGGGTCAGACTCTACAGATCTGTCCGCCCTGAACTCCCTCTCCGCCCCTTACGCCTTGTACCAGCCGCTCAGCGAGCAGTCAAAGACTTGTGGCTACGACCAGTTCTCCCAGCCGCCCCACTCAGACTTCACGCTGGTCAAACACAAACACAAAGCTGCAGCTGGGTCCAGCGGCGAGCACCAGCAGCTCGGAGCCAGCGCCGCCACTTTTGCACGACCGCAAAAAGTCTTGACTCTTGAAAAGTACAGGGAGAAACACGCTGCCGAGCTGGTCTTGCAGAACGGCGTAAAGGAGGAGCTCGGCGCCGACGTATACGCCCCCCCGGCGGTGAGCTCCCACCACCACAGGAAACGTTCTCAGCCGCAGCAGGTCGCCCAGTCCGGGGACGGCAGGAGAGAGAAGGCCGGCTCCAAAAAGCCCCGACACACTTCTTCCTACGTCGAGAACGGCTCTGCCACAAGCGAGGAGTTTAAAATGCGAATCAAAGTTTCGTCAGAGGCAGGCGGGACTCTGTCAGGGAAAGACAAGCACAAAGAGCACGGTGGCCACCGCCACTCCAAACACTCACACTCGTATTCCCTCTCCGGACACGGCAGAGGGACGGTGGACAATGCCTCCTTTTCTGTTCGAGCTCCCAGCAGCCACTATAACGACGGGAGCTCGTCCAGCTCGTCTCGTAAGAGACAGCACTCGGACGCTGGCAGCCACAACCACCACTCGTCCAAGAGCAGCAGGTCCTCCAAAGGAGGCCTGAGCTCGTCTCACTACTCGACAGACGGCGGCCAGAGAATGATGGAGCTCCACGACGGAACAAACGGTATGCTGATGTCCAACAACCAACACACCGACTACAAAAACACTTTTGACATGCTGGACTCTTTACTAAGTGCCCAAGGAATGAACTTGTAACTCTCAGAGTCCCTAGTGTCATCTAGGATAAGGTATTACCATGTTTTATAGAGTTTTAATGAATTTATTTGTCTTAATTTATCTGAATTCTGCACCCCCCTCAGTCGTGTCTACACACTGATCTCTGATGGTCACATGGTCAAATCCACACAGCTGTTCTTCTGCTTTGCAACAGGAACCGTGCACAAGAAGATTTAATGAATAACTATTAACGTGCATGCTGTTGGTCACAAATACGAAGACACAGCTAATGTTTCGCAGCCATTGTGACAGTTTTATTGTTTTTAACAGTTTATTTTGTTTCGCAAAAAACAAACAAAAAAAAATCTCAGGTCTTAAAACTTTTTTTGTTTTTTGATAAAAGAAGGAATCTTCCTTTGTTTAGGTCTTTAATCCGTGGAGATGTTTCATCACATCCAAAATGGCTGAAACATGGTCTGCTTATTATTCAAAAAGTGCATCAATAGTTTGAAACAAACACAAAATGTGAGGTCGACTCCCTGGTCTACCACGCTTGAACCTAATGTGCAGATTCATTATAGAACTACAGATGAAGTTTGTTACGTCGGCATTAAAGACATAGCAACCTAAATTGGAAGAAAAGATAAAAAAGCCTTGTGATTGTTCCTAGTCAATCGCTGTTCAGTATGATAAATGTTATTTACTACCAGAAAATAAAAGATCTCTAAAATCATGTACATAGGACTGTAGTTCAGACGTGGGTTACTGCATCAGTCCAGACTGTTCTGTTGTGATACGAGATCTAAAGCAGACTGTATTGATGAACATATCTCTGATTTATGTGTTTGGAGCCCAAATAAAGAGACGTAAAAGGGATTTTTTTACACCACGGCCATTTTCTGTTCCCACACTCATGTGGGGACTCACTAATTAGACGAGGGGTTTGAAAACTTGTTGCAGATGTTTTTGGATCCTTCCTGGTGAAAGCCATTTTCACTAAATCACCAACGGTCACAGCCCTGGGAGATCCTGAATTTACAGAACACAAGTGGTCCCACCATATTAGACCCAGGTGGAACTACTACCTCTGAGAGACATGTTGACCGTTTGAGAGTGATATCTAAACACGTAACGATTCATTTAGTGGATACCACCACATCTGGGTGTTTGAGAAATGTTTGTTTTACAATTCCTAAGGATTACAGATCTTACATTGACCGCATCTACTGTCTAGGAAGGATGTAAAGGAATCAAACTGGATGAAATTGAACTACAAGTGACTAAAATACTTTTAGACAGTTGTCTAATACCTCAGCTCTGTAGTTCACTTTGCCTGTCCAGTCCAGGTATACACTACACTGATTCTTTTATTAGCAAACAGGAACTTTTCAAGACTTGAAAATACAAAAAGAAGTTAAAAGTAAATCTCACAACCCTCTTTAAGGCTCTGAGTCGTAACCTGGGTTCATCCATGGATTGACCCGTATTTATCCCAAAATGTTGGGTTGAGTTAACTCTACCCTGGTGGCTCCCTTTTCAGACACATCTGTCCTTTTGAACTTGTGTTCTATCACTTATTTATCTAGAGTTAGACCAAACCCATCGGCCTCTAGAAACAGCTCTGGTCAGAGGACTACTCCACTCACTCTGATGTCACCAGTGGGTGTGGTCCTTATTGCAGATAAATAACCAACAGAACACCACTTCAAAATGACTCAAACGTTCCATTAAAGCTCCCATATTCTACAAAATTCACTTTCTAAAGATCTTCTAACAGTCATATCAGTCTCAAAGAGTGTCTGAGACCCAAAAGTGTTCAAATATTTTCACCGTTTTCACTTCCTGATTCTCATTTTTGGGAAATGTGTTTAGAGCTAATGCTAAAACGAGTGGCTTCTAAATCTTTCCCCTGCTGATGTCAAGAAGGGAAAATACCACTCCTCTCTAGAGGACAGAGCCAATCACGAGCACCTTTGGCTACCTGAGCCCACCCCGCCCTTTAAAAACCATAAAAACAGCTCGCAAACGTGCACGAAGCGAGATGGGCGGAGTTTAGAGAAGCTTACCTCCCAAACTGCCCCGCCCATTTAAAAGGCAAGTTTTGCTTTTAGGAGGTTGGATGAGGGGGTGGAAGAACAACAGCTGAACTTAAAGGGTCAATTAGACCAATGCAGAGCTTTTTATGTTATTGAGATGTAAAAGAAATGATTCAGTGGATAGAAAGTGACCTTATATGGGACCTTTAAGGGTAGTTCTTTCTACAGTAGTGATCTAGGACAGTGGTTCCCAACCTTTTTCCCAAGGGACCCCTATTTTACCTGTCAATTTTTTGGGCGACCCCCCCCCCCCACACACACACACACACACACACACACCTCCCACTTCCAGTAAGAAACGGTAAAATAGTTCAAGCACTTTTTAATATGCTTTGATTTTTTTTAATAATTACAAATAAAACTAAAAGCAGAGCATTTTTCTAAACAGATTATTTCCTGTAAACACAGATAAATCAGTCTTAATCTCAATAAACTTTTGACACATGGAAAAAAAGTGAGCCAAATTTCGGCTACTTCAACATGTGTTTGACTTTTCTCAACAGATTATTTCCTGTAACACTATTTCAAATATATATATATACTTTTAAATACAGGCTGTTTACCAGTTACTTCACTTGCTAAGATGTGATCCAATAAATCAGATGTTCATCCATTCTGACTCTGACAGGTTGAATCAGCCTTCATATCAAGTTATTTCTCTCCTTTAGTTCTACTCATCACACCAGGACCTTTGAATCATCCCATTAAACCCCAAAATGTCTAAAGCTGGACTTTCTCTGACAGACTATTAGTGTCATTTGCAAAACCTAAAGCTTTTCAGAATGCTCAACAAATGCTCTTAATCTCAATTAAATTTACCTGGTTAATTAAAATAATATAAAACAAGGATTTCTATATTAATATCATGTATTTTTGTATGTAGTTGACCATATTCTAACATTGCAATATTCTTCGTTACAACTTAAAACTTTATTTTATAAAGTTGTTAGTTCTTTTTAGGTCTATCTGTCTCTGGCTGCTTCTTTCCTCGGTGACGCGCACACTTTTGCGCTCGCGAGCCGTCGAGGAGGAAGGAAGGGGGGTGTCGGGTCTGCAGCGCTGAAACTCTGACACACAGAGAGGAGAGGGTGTCTTTGTGACTCAACTTTGCTGCGTTTTTGCAGCTTTTAAGAGGAAAGACGCCCGAGGAGCCATGACGGATTGTTTATTTTTTAAAATACGTCCTGATCGTCGGTATGATCACGGAGCGGGTCAGGTTTAGCGGCGAGGAGACCAGGAGATCTCCCGGTTGCCAGTCTGTCACTGGCGATGCTGTTGAAAGTTTACTGGATCATGTAGGACTGTCCAGGTGTCTCCGCTGGAAACTTTAGTTTATCCGACGGGGAGGAGGGCTCTCTGCATCAGCTGCATGCGTCGCTAGACCGGTGTGTTACGAAAGATTCGCACATGCGCAGTACCGATCGGGTTTCCGGTACAGGTCACGTTATTTTTCATTTTTTTATTGACTCAAGAATTATTACAAAATTGTAAAGACTTCGCTATGTTACACAAACATAAAATAAATGCATGATATTTAATATTAAGGTCCGAATAAATGAATTTTGGTAAACTTAAAAATATATAATAAATACATTTTTTAACCCCTCAAAGTGTAGAGGTCCTGGCGACCCCCTGAGAGGCTTTGGCGACCCCTAGTGGGGGTCGCGACCCCCAGGTTGGGAATCACTGATCTAGGAGAACTGGACTGTGCAGGCCAGGCTTCACTTCTCGGAAATTCCAAGTTGGTCGTTATGACCCTTTCACCTTTTCCACACAACATTCTTTGTTGGAGCCAGTTCCATGGGGTGACCGTGGCCTAGGGGAAGAGATGCAGCCCTCTATGTGGGCGCCCCAGGGCAAGATACTGAACCCCCAACTGCCTTCAAGTCTCCCTGGGAAAAGATTATCTCAATGGGACATTACCTGACTAGTTTGTTAGGTTCTAACTATTTTATACTAGGGATGCACCAATACCACTTTTTTTCAAACCGATACAATAACAATATTTGAATCCGAGTACTTTCCGATACCGAGTACCGATACTTCTACCACATAAACAAATGCAATGAATTGGAAGACAGGTTCTATTTTCAGTTAACTTTAACAAGTAAAAGTATATGGTATCGTATCAGCCCAATATTGATACTGGTGTGATACGATTGATATGAATACATGGTATCGTATTGGCCTGATACCAGTATCGGTACAAGTATGTGGTATTGGTATCGGTCAACTTTAACAAGTATCAGTACATGGTATCGGTATTGGACCGATACCGGTACAAGTATATGGTATTGGTATCGGTCAACTTTAATGAGTACGAGTACATGGTATCGTATTGGCCCGATACCAGTATCGGTACAAGTACAAGTATGTGGTATTGGTATCGGTCAACTTTAATGAGTACAAGTACATGGTATCGTATTGGCCTGATACAAATATCGGTACAAGTACAAGTATGTGGTATTGGTATTGGTCAACTTTAACGAGTATGAGTACATGGTATCGTATTGGCCCGATACAGATATCGGTAGAAGTACAAGTATATGGTATTGGTATCGGTCAATTATAACGAGTACGAGAACATGGTATTGGTATTGGCTCGATATCGGTGCAAGTATATGGTATTGGTATCGGTCAATTATAACGAGTACGAGAACATGGTATTGGTATTGGCCCGATACGATACTGGTATCGGTCAACTTTAATGAGTACGAGAACATGGTATCGGTATTGGCCCGATACGATACTGGTATCGGTCAACTTTAACGAGTACGAGAACATGGTATCGGTATCGGTGCATCCCTATTTTATACTGAACACAACCAATGTTCTAACAGAAACCACCTAGATCCCTAATCTCTCCTGGCAGGCAGCACACTACCCTTGGTGTTGCTGTATCAAAACATTTCACACTTACTAAATGTTCTGAAGCAGACGTTTTGCTGATTAGAGCAGTTAGTGTCTCCAAAGCATTTCATTTTCCATTTTCGTCTGCCGCTTATGCAATGCTGTTTCCTGTCATACGAGTGGCCCTAAAGCCTCATTCTAGGTTATGAAACCAACGCTTAAAGGTGGCCTCGACTAAAAAAAACAGGTGTACCAAAAGTGTTTAAGCTGTTAATTTTAGCTTCAGATGAACACGTAGAAATGAAGAGTACTTCCAAATCGTGCAGATGGTTTAATCCCAGCCTTAAAACATTGGATTTATTCCTCATTGAATTTAAGCCTCGCTGCGTTTGAAGATAAAACAGTCATTTGTCAAACGCCGCCAACGAACATTCTCATCAAAATGGAGAGTATAATGGTAGGTTTGGTTACCATCTGTCTTTTTACATGTTGTTATTCAGTTGTTACCGGCTACCAGAAAATGATTACATTAGGTGATCATATTATCTGATATATGTTCTTGTTTAGTCGAATCTTAGTAGCTCAACTTCTTGCAAAAAGGACGTGAAAAAAAGTGGAATTTTGGACTCATTTGGGTTTGAAGGGTTTGGCTTTGGACTCTATCCTTCTCCCACCACGCAGCCTCAATGGTTCACTGGTGGGCGGCACATAAATCCAGTTCTTGATAATTAACCAGCGCCATCTGAGCAGACGCAGCGTTTTCACCAAGTATTACTTTCTAATTTTAGCGTGGAAGACAATGGGGAAATTCAGCAGGGGGAACGTCAGTGAAAACTCAACCATCTGGACATACTTGCATACTGGTGGGAGGGTGATGATTTATTTTCAGCAACCTCTCGAACCGAATAAGAGACGCCTACTGCTCGAAAACCCGCACAGGGAAAGAGAAAGGAGAGCTGCTTTTGAGAGAAACAAATCCCAGAGTCAGGATCCATCTGGACGGAGGGAGTCCGATCTTCTGACTACAGGTTAGAAACAGGAATGCTGGACTGAGCTTGTGTTTTGTCACAGATCAACCAATTCATTTCAAATGATTTCATTTCATCCGGGTGAAAAAGTCATTTCCTCCTTCGTTAAATGATGATTAACAACATGAAGGAGGCTAAACGATCTCAAAAACATCATGCCCCATTCTAAAGAAAATCAAGAACCCAGAACAACATCTAAAGAACCAGATTTGGTTACTTCCTGTGCTAGACGCTTTCACAATAAAAGCACATTGACATTATTTACATCTTACATAACATCAGAGCTGTTTAAAGTGATTTAAGGAGCATTAATAATAAACTGAAGGTATTTATAGTCTAAATTTAAAGGAATGCTTTTCTACTGAATCAGGAACGTGTCATTCCACCCGATGCCCACTAGATGGCAGTGTTACATTTGGACTTGAGTGCCAACATGAGCAGCTCAGCATCATGTTTCCTGTTTCTGAAGGTATTTTGAGGGGATGTGTTGAATAACCTTGGATGATGCGGGGATGCTGGTTTTTGTGGCCGCAGTTTTCCACACACCTTGTGATCGTCAGTCACAACGAGCTCGTACTGGCAAAAACTTTGGCTTCCATCCATCTAATTAACAGATTCAGATAACTCTTCAGATGACGACGGCGGGGAGGAGGAGGAGGAGACGTTTCAGGAAGTGTTACAGCACTTCAGCTGTGGAGTCGATCAAAAGGGGCCTCTGCAGGAGCAGCGTGTGGCACACTTTAAACCCATATGAGTCTTAATGCAAATGATGCCCAGGAAATTGTGCAGGAAAGTGGCATAATTATAAGCCATTGAAAGTCCATTGTCATTTCTGTCTGAGAGGTCTCTCTTGAAAAATCAGGAGCTGATGGAAACCCCTCTAAGTACCTGAGATAGAGCCGGAGGGGGGAAATGACTGGGCCTGAGCTGCTATTATACCATGCTAGTGCAATTATATTCAATGATTGGCAGGAGCATAAATTAGCCTCTGTCTTCATGGTGTGTTTTTTTTAAAATTATTATTTCTGGTCCAACTTCTGCAAAGGTATCCGTTTTTCCTGATGGTGACGAAAAAATCTTTGGCATTCCCCTAGGCCAGCTGTTCCCAGTGAAAAACAAGACATTTATTTCACAGTTTCACTCTGTAATTATTCCCTTTACCAGCCCAGTTTATCTCGGCTGCGAGCGCATCCTCCCGTGGCCTCGGCACCAGAGACTCGCGTCTGCGGTGGGAACCTCACAGCACCAGCTGTCCTTTAAAAAGAGACAGCTAAAAATCTGTTGATGTGAAATGTCTTCCTCCCTACTCGTCCCCGATCATCAATTATTCACCGGCTTCGACATTTGAACTAATTATGGAGCACCGATGGCCTATTTGAGCAGGGTCCTGTCAGATGAAAGCTCCGTCCTCCCTGACAGCGGCGGAATGAGGCGCCGGTGGAGGATGGAGAGTTTCCCTAACAATCACACACCTCTGGCACAAACACACTAATAATAATAATAATTTTTTTTTTTTAAAAGCATGAATTGCTTCCTCACTCACGGAGACATGCATAAACATGATGCTCTGCAGCGCCGTGCACACACACACAGGGATGTGTTCACCACCTGTGTGGGTTGTTTGGCCTCCTCATCCAGACCTCTCTGGTTTTAATTAGCCTGCTGCTGAAGTGTTTTCCTTTTTATATTCTCTGAAGGGCGATGATAACGGCTACAGCCGAGATGGAGGCTCTCCGCTGCTTTGTTTCATTAGGGAGAGCATAATGACCCTGCAATCACAACACCAAGAAAATGCCTCCCCTAATAATTATTTTCCTCCTAATGGTTCAGTTTATACTCCGCTAAGGCTTTTGTCATCGGTGCCTCTGCAACTGAATGAACTGATAATAATGTTAATAATAATAATAATAATAATAATAACCGCATGTATTTTCTTGTTTGGATTCACACATGAACACACAAAGGTAGCACGGATGTAAAAAGTTCCTTCTGTTTATTCAATTGTGGCTGTTCAGGTTTTATGCTAAGCTAGTCCTAGCTTGTTTTATTACGATAAAAAAAGAAAAGAGAATCTTGGAACTACACAAATGCAAAATGTCAGCGTTCCTTCGTGTTGTTGTTCAGTTTTCACTGTAAGCTAACTGAGCTTAGTGTGAAGTCATTGCATTCATGCTAAAGTAAAGGCTAATTTTAACGGAGCACGAAGACTGAACTATGCTAAGCTATTTTAGCTTAGTGTGGTGACTGAACAGCCATCATCTTCATGTTTAAGCTAAACTGGTTAAATGTGAAGACTCAACAACAACTAAATTCATGCTAAAGTTAAAGATAATTTAGCTTAGCATAAAGACACCATCTTAATACTAATGCAAAGGCTAATGGTGCGTTCGATTTGTCCTCGGAAGTTGGAAATTCAGATTTCCGAGTGGGAAAAACCAACTAGAACGCCCCCGAAGTCGGACTTCCCACTCGGAAAGTCGGAGAGTTTTTTTGCGTCCCGACTTTGGGAAAAAAGATGGCGACTCCTCACAAGGACAGTTAAAATGCAGTGAAAACACGTTTATTTTGCAAGATCTGCTTGTTCGGATGTAACTAAGCTCAGAATTACATGTAGTGCTTTGTATCTTCTGACTCTAAACAAATTCAGTGTTTGCATGAGCGAATTAATTAAAGTCTAAAACAATGTTTTGTATGTGTGCTGCTAACAAAGGCAACAATGGCAATGTGTTTGTGTGAGAACCAAGCACATAAAGAAATACAACCGTAAATTACTTTATACTTTGGTTTCCCGAATTTTCTGACTTTGCAAACAGAACGCTGTAACTCGGCTGTGACGTCATTCCCAGTTCCGAATTCCGACCTCCGAGGACATATCGAATGCACCATAACTTAGCTTCACATAAATACTTAAGAGTATAACACTATATTTTTGCAACAGCTAAGGTTAGTTTAGCTTAGCATACAGACTGAGCAGTCACCATCTACATGCTTAGGCT
The DNA here is from genome assembly GCA_006937965.1 of Callopanchax toddi. Taxonomy (NCBI): domain Eukaryota; kingdom Metazoa; phylum Chordata; class Actinopteri; order Cyprinodontiformes; family Nothobranchiidae; genus Callopanchax; species Callopanchax toddi. Next base: position 2,004,187 of record SSNR01000079.1, read on the forward strand.
AGCTAGCTTAAGATAAACACTTCACGGCCACTATATTAATACTAAAGCTCAAGTTGATTTAGCTTAGCATGATGGCTGAATGGTCACCATCTTCATGCTAAAGCTAAACCCAATTTAACACAAGTGTAAATGGTCACAAAGTTTCTTCATGTTATCAGACTATGAGAACAGCCACTCTGGTTTTCTTGAGGTAAAGCAATAAAAAATAACTCCTAAAATATTTTTAGACGGTTCTATTATAATAAAATATAAGTCATTATCAGCTTGGTTTGCTAATGGCAGTCTGAGGTAAATGGAATGCCACCTAAGCTAAGATTAGCTTAGCATGAAGACTGGAAAGTCTCTCCGGTTTTCTTGAGGTAAAAAATAGCATTTAAAAGCACTGACTGCACACAAATCAGTCACAACACACTCGACAGGTAAATCGACTACCATGACATTACATTAAGACCTCAATTCAGTTTTAGATGGGCCTTATTTAACAGAAAAAAATGATCATATTTATGGCTAGAAAGTCTTAGCTGTCCCACGTATGATTAGTTGTCTTGCTAACAGCTAATAAAAAAAACAAGGGGCTGTAATGGCTTAAAATGAACTTTATCTAATGTTTAGCTTTCTTAAGTATTACAAAAAATAATAAAAATGTGTGTATTTGCTGCATTTGTGAGGGAATTTTGTAGAGTGTAGATATATATCTCTCTACTGTAAAGGACAGATTACGTTCTGTGGTCTCCTAACAGTCCGGCGGTTGTCCCTGAACGTCCTGTCCCTGACAGAGCTGTGTGGATCCTGAGGTTTCTGTGGGAGACGCTGCTGGTTGTCATCGGTGAAGCAGTGAAACTAAACGTTATGGATTACGCGTCTGAGTGGGAGTATGAGGAGGAGGAGGATGAGTTGGTTATTGAGAAAGCTGAATTGGTGAGGTGGGAGTTGAGGCTTTCCAAAGCTGGATTTGGGTTGACAGAGCATAAATTTGATGCTTTTTTCTTTTGGGTTACAGCAGGAAGGTGAAGCAGTGAGGGGGCTTTATTGGTATTTTTGGTTTTAAGACCAGATTAATGCGTTTCCTTCTATAAGTGTTGCTTAAATACATTAATAATTTGACAAAGCTGCTCAACAATCTTGTTTTGCTCCCCAGTTTTCCTTCAGTGCGAGGTAGTGAGTCACTCCTGTGTTTGTGGGTGTAACATAACGAATCCTCAGAGTGTCTTGAGAGAAATATCCAGAAGATGCACCTGCTGCAGAATCATTCCTCCAGGTTCACGTCCTCTTATTATCTTCATATTCTTCCTTTTGAATCAGCTGCTCATTAATATCACAAAGGCGCAATCACTCATTTATGCACGCTCGCTGGCGGGAGACATATATGACACAAGAAATTACTAATGGAGCGTATTTGCTTGTCTGGAATTATTATGCGAAATAACTTGATACGGAATAATTAGCTGACAGTCCCTTTCTGCTCTGATGTGGTTATTTGTAGCATCGCCATTAGTGGTTTGTTTTTTAATAAAAATCTGAAGTTTACTTATCTAAATGTAATATTCATAAGAGACGTACTAGTATCTGTTTCAAACTGATAAAAAGAAGGTTAAGTGGCATAAGGTATTTTTCTTGTTTATTACTCAGAACTAAAGAATTAGTGAGACTTTTGCTGGTTTGGTTATGAGGCTTTTCAGATGATGGGAGGTGGGAAATGGACCACTAGAGGTCATGGATCCACTCCAGATCCATCACAGAGACGTGGACGATCATTCACGCTCCAAATTTCAAATCCCTAATTAACCTAGCATGTGTGCTTTTGGACTAAAGGAGGAAACTGGAGGTTCCTGTAAGTACGAGGACACCTGGATAAACTCCCCTTTTCACAGAGAACAAATAGAAAGTAGGTCCTAATGATGACTGGAATAAAATAAAAAGTTGATACTTGCGTTTGATTACTGTTAGCTTGATCAAACCTTCCAGTCCGAGCTAAACCATCTGAAACAGACATCATCCTAAAGTCCACCCTGTGTTGTGAAGTCCTTAGCTCATCCTGAGATGTAGCGGATGGGCTAGCGGGACATTTTAACTGTGGTGGAGAACTTGTAGAGACAAAATACAGTGTCCCACTTATAACTAGGGGTTGCACGTACCAGTCGACCTTTCTGCTCTGTAGTGACTCTTTATGCCTTACTAGTCTCTGATCTGTGAAACTGGCTGACAAAATGGATCCCTCAGACGTAAATGAGCCGTGGGAATCCGTCGGCGCAACGAGACAAAAACGCTATGTTGTGAGACTTTATTTAGGTGAACTAGTTTTACTGTCGATCACGTGAACTTTTATTTTGAAGGGGTTGACCCTTTGATCAGTCTATCGTGTCTCTGGCGCCGCGCTAATAAAATGGATATTTACTCAACGAATCCTTCTCGACAGCTTGTGACAACCCTGCCGCCGATCGATTGTCCCGATTTAATAACTTAACGGTGAGTCGTTTGTTTCTTTTGTTTGACTAAAAATGCAGCGCTATTCAGCCCATTCAAACCTCCGATGAGCTAACGGCTAAGCTAACCAGCTTTGAGTGATTTTATTCATTAAATAGTGAATGTCTTTGTTATAATTATGGCCGAACAATAGCCAACAAACTAGACTAAAACTGTTTTTCATATAAACATGACTAAAATGTGACTAAAACTAATTAGAATTTTAGCCGAAAAGACTTGAGAGTAAAACCAAAGACCTGCCTAAAACAACACTGCTCTCTCTCTGTTTGCTGTCAGCATTAGAATACGTTTTAGCAATAAAACCTGTCAAGCTTTATAAAGCCGTCCTGTCTACTGTATGACGTCATCAGCGATTAGTCAAAGTCGACTCCACTTTTATTACTTGGTAGTCAACTTTTAAAAATATTAAGTCGTGCAACTCCTACTTATAACACGTACTTTTCTCTGATAGTGTTTTAGAATGAGTATAAAAGTCTCTGACGATCTAATGCCTGACATTTGTGCTGCTGTAATTTCTAATTTCCCAGAAAAATTGTTTGCTTAACATTCTTTCTTTATACTGTAATAAAAAACAACCTTCTTGGAAAGCTAAATGCTCTGTAAGACAATTCAAGGCAGTTAGATTAGGGTTTTGTAGAATGATTATACATCTTTTCTATCTTACTTGTTTTAAATCACTAAAGTTTAAATAAAAAAAGCTGAATCATGACTGGATAAGCTAACAGCTAGCCTGGGCAGGGTAGAGACCAACTTGGACAACCGTAGTCTGAAAACAACTTAACGAAGTTTTCATGTCTTGTTAGCATCTCACGGAACTCTCTGGTTATTATGAAGCACACACAGCAGCAGCTAGCTTTAGCTCTTCTGGTAGGAAGGTCATAATATTTCAGATGGAATTATCATGTAATGTAAAATCGACAATATTATAAAAGTTAATAAAACAGTTTTATGTAAAGATTCTCAGAATGCTGTTCCAGTTTGAACTCGACTGAGAATGGATCTCTTTTTCTTCAAACTGAGGTTGTTCAAAGAGCCATCTACAGCAGGTTATTTATTAATTAATTAGAATTTACTCTTCCTGATGAACTAAACCTCTACAGATTCTTCCTCTCCCTTCAGAAACGTCGTCACACTGAAGCTCCTCCAATCACAGATCAGATCCACCCTCAGCTGCTGTCAGACCCTGACCACCTGATCTCCTCTTATTTGCTGCTAGCGGAGCCGTTTCCTGCTCACCAATACAGCAGATAGAAATCTAACAAAATAAATGAAGTTATGAGGTGTCCACAGACACTCCGTCCAACTTTCCCAGAAGTCTTCTCGTCTCGAGGTGTACCTGAACACCTCGCTCGTTTTTATCACGGCTGGCAGGACCGACCTGCTGTATCACATAATTAAATAAGATTTGTATCATCACATAGCATTACTCTGTGTGGGCTGCTGGTGAGTGTTGCTGCGGCCAACTCCCCCCCCCCACTCGCTCAGTAACAGGCATTAACTGGATATCCATAAAAAAAAAAGAGAAGGTGTGGGTGTTTGAAGATGTCCTCAGCCGAGAGTCCAAACGAAACCCACTCAAACAGCTAACCGTGGGAGTACTCATCGATACATTCAATGGGCAGTAGTGACACAGGTATAAAAGTCAGATTTAGCGTGATGGAGGACTGAATGCGTTGCTAACGTGTTGTGAAGTCTTTTTCCGGGGAATCTTGGGAGAATTGTGTTTATTTGGGATCACTCAAAGAAAGATGGGAAATATGTTCTTGTTTTAGCAACAGCCCTTTGGTAAAATAGATGAAAACACCAAATATGTCCCTCTTCCTGATTTAATTAAACCACTTTGCTAATCGTACACACCAACGCTGAAGACTTACACCCAAAAAAAGAAGAAAAAACAACGTTTTAACACCTCAGACTCAAGATAAACTTGTCATTTGGCCTTTTAGGCCCATTTCAAACTCTTGGAATCATTCTGCGCGTTTTAATTTTGAAATATTTTTTAATTTTAGAATTATGGCTACATGGTGTTAATCATCTAGTGGCAGAAATCCCAGATCTGAATCGGAACCAAAGGCGGTTCAAGCGTTGAGCAGATCTGTCCACCGACAGGGAAACGCTCCCCCTGATGAGTCTAAAGAAAACGTTAGCGCGCCTCACCATCAGCGTGTTAAAAAAATCACCTTGTTCTTGTGAAAATGAGACAAAAAAACCCAACAGGTTTTAAAGGACACGCAAAAAATACACCAAAATAGAAAAGCCGTGGTGAAAACACTACAGTAAGTCCGCCTCATGATCCAAGCTCTGTTGACTTCATCGCTCCGTCGGACGGCTGTAGAGGAATCAGGTCCACTCTTCAGCTCACCGACGTTAGCAGGTCTTGGTCTCTTTAGGCTAATCGCTGCGTGTCACTCAGGGGTGGGTCTGGTTTTAGTTGGACCATCCTCATTTCAAGATTCAGCTGTCAGATGGACTCACACTAGACTCTAGAATACTTTGGTCTACAGAGGACTTCATGGTTTATCCAAAAATAGAGCCGTGCATTATGGGTAAACATGGCCTCTTCGTCATAGTTCTGGAAGTATTGTGGTTCATTTAGATGCAACAATCTGTCTGTAACCCTTCAAAAGAAGTTATTCCTGTTCAGTCTTGTTCAAAATTAAAGGCACACTAGGCAGTTTGGCTTGTTTTTAGCACCCCCTAGTGTCCGTTTTAAATCACTGTCCTAAACACAAACTGTTGACCCCTCCCCCCGCTGTGCGCCCGTGTTTTCACTCATCAGATAAAAGTTGTATTTGTTCCTTTGGAGGCTCCACCATGATGAACAGGACACAACAGCTCATTGATAGGATGTCTGTGTCTTCAGCTCGTCTGTCCTGAGCAGGTTCTGAGGTGGAAACTCGGACTGCCGTAAAGATACGTGACTTTACGAGACTTCAGGGCTCCAGACTGGAGACTCTGAAGTTGCAAACGTGGTATTCTGGATCCAAGCAGCAGATGGGGCTGATTGATTTTCATGAACCCTGTAAACTTTACAGGGGTGTCCAAACTTTTCAACATGAGGGCCAAAATCACTAAGTGTCAAGTCCTCGAGGGCCACAAAAGTTAGAATATTTCTTAAAAGAAACGAGCAAAAAATATTTTTGTTCTGCTCAAAAATTCATTATAAATGCAGCATTTTAATGAACAGTCTTTGTCAATACGACACAGGGATCTCGTATGTTTGACTCAACAATAAAAAGCATCAGATTCACTGGATCTGATTGGTCGACTGTTTTTAGGTTTCTAGAAACTACATTTAGTTCCATCCTCAGCAACAAGACCAGGATCTGGGTCTTTCTCCAGTCATGTTGCTGGATTTAGTCAGGCTTTATGAACAGAGCTCAATAGTCTGCATTTTGGTAAAAGTCAGTGAGGATCTGAGGTTCTTTTTACCAGGAAATAAAGTCAGAAATCTCAATTTCTCTTCAATTATCTAAAAATATGTTGAATATTTTTGATTGAATGGAAAATTTTACATTTAAAAAGATTTAAATTTTTTGTTTGTTGGGTTTTATGTTTGTGAAAATCCAAAAAATGTCATAAAGCGTCTCTCTGCATCAAAATCCTGCAGGAAAACTAAATTATATCACTTTTAAAATGCAGCTGAGGGCCACACAAAGTCACTCTGAGGGCCGCACAAAATCACTCTGAGGGCCACACAAAGTCACTCTGAGGGCCACACAAAATCACTCTGAGGGCCACACAAAATCACTCTGAGGGCCACACAAAATCACTCTGAGGGCCACACAAAGTCACTGAGGGCCACACAAACTCACTCTGAGGGCCGCACAAAATCACTCTGAGGGCGGCACAAAATCACT